>PVJA010016108.1:0-44112 GCA_004027025.1 Myocastor coypus
TGTGTGTGTGTGTGTGTGTGTGTGTGTGTGTGTGTATGCATGAGAGTTTTGTATCATTAAGTGTGTGGGTAAGTTAAAAAGAGATGAATACTCAGGTGAAAAATAAAATAGCACGAGATTTGGTACAGAAAACTGTTGAATGGTTAAAGACTTCACTAGAAATGAGAACAAAACATGACAGAAAATAATCAATGAAATTGAAAAGAATCAAAAGAATAATTTATGAGTCTACTATTCAAAGAACAGGATTTCTAATATAAAAATAGAAAAATGGAGAGGGAAATTCTAAGGTCAATTTCTTCATGACTTTTAATTTTTCGAGCAAGAAAAATTTTGTATTACAACCCAGTATGCGAAGTTTGCTGCTTTCTGCTGTCAATTCACTGTTATTCAAAGATGAAAGCTTGTGCAGTCTTTTAAAACTTTTCAGCTTCCTTAGAAGACTACACAAAATGTATATCAGTCTTCAAGAAACCAGAACCATAAGATTTAGGAATCAGGGCCGGCAAGACAATGGACAAAGCTCCTGCTTTGGCAAGTGCTGGGACCAGGGTTCGATCCACCGTCTCTCAAGCCACATTCCCCCACTCCTGGGGGCACACTGAACTGGAGACAGAGTGGTAGTGCATTCCTATAATCCTAGCTCCGGGGAGGCTGAAAACAGGAGGATCACCATGAGTCCAATCCGTGTAGTGAGACTCTACCAAATACACAAATGGAAGAGAGAGAGAGAGAGAGAGAGAGAGAGAGAGAGAGGGGGGGGGGGAGATTTAGGAACCATTTTACTGATCACAGGAAGATGGCCCAGAATGGTCCAGTATTTTATTGTTAATTTGAAGCTACTCCCTCTGTATGACAATTATGTGCAAACCTATATTTCCTGCCCATCATCAGCAGAGAAGTGAGCTCTTCAGTGGCACTGTATTGAAGAACAAATGTCCGAGGCATGACTCACTGCATTAAAGAATCCTTAGTTACTGGCAAAATTAAAATCATCTGAGTAGTTTCTTTTTTAAAATTTTATCTTTTTATTATTATTTAAATTTAATAATGGTTATATTACATATTTTCATCATTAAATCAGTTTAGATTAATAGATATAGGTATATAAGATTGAGCAAACAATTAAACATTAACACTTTCAATAAACATTATTTTTTTTCTTTTCCCCTTTCTTTTTTTAACAGTTGACACATTGCATATTGTCCTCACAATAGTTCTACAGAGCACAGTATGTGGGCATGACCCACCTTCCTATTGATGTTGCTAAGGAAAAAAAAAAAAAAAGGAAAAGAAAATTCTTCTCTTTAGACTAAGAGGAAGCAGATGCATACACAGTCCAGTGTTCTACAATTTCAGTGGGCCACTAGTGAAGCTTGCAATGTTGGAGGCTATTGATCCAAACCTCCTACAGCTCATCTCATCAATCTAGCTCTGTGTTTCATGCGCTGTAATTAAGCTTTTTTTTTGCTGGGTGATCAAGAGCAAGTCAAAGCAAGACCTGTATAACTAAACATTCATTTTTTGTAGTTTCTTAATTGTAAATTTTGGAATCAGATGAGAGCTATTTAGAAAGCACTGTGATCAATAAAGAAATAAATTGTAGTTATACATTACACCGACCTTCATCACAGAAAACTTACCTAGATTTACCTAATTGAAAGCATGTATTAAATACTAACATTTCCATCTAAAACAGACTGGACCCTATAATCTGAAGTCACCCCCACTCAGACTTGTTTCTCTCATGTGCACTGTCTTTAAGATGTGGAGGGGCTAGGAAAGAGCTTGGTGATCTAAGTGCCTTCCTGGCAAGGGCAAGGACCCAAGTTCAACCTCCAGAACCATGTCGTGCTGCCTGGAAACCATCCATTGTGGTACATGCCGATAATCCCAGCGCTGGGGAGGCTGAGATAGGAGGCTCACTACAAGTCTTCACTGCATGGTGACACCTAGATAAATAAATAAAATAAGATGTGGAAACAGTTCACACTCCTTCTACTGCAAAGGCTGTATTTTCCATAGACGAACACCACAATATATCTCAAGCTACAGGAATGTCTTGAATATCCTTCTATGCAGACATGAAATCTATATCTTCTTCTGAGTGTGGGTAGCAATATGATTATGGCAGAAACGATGCTACCAGACTCACCGAAAAAAGCCCCCTTTGGTTCTCCTGGTATGCTGTCTCTTGAAATCCAGTCCCTATGCTGTGAGGAAAGAGAGAGACCCCATGGAAACGTCTTTTATAGCAAGGTGTTGAAGTCCACAGCCAAACTAAGGACACGGCGGGCACCTTGCATTGCTCTCCAGACAAGGCATGAAGAAGCCGTCCAGGTGACGCCAGCATGAGCCCTCAGTGTGAGTGTAACTATGGAAGAGGCTTCTACCAAAGATTGCCTCTGCAAGCCAATGTTGCCGCTGGGACTGTGAAGGTTGGCCATCACGTGATCGTTGTTATCTGGAGATAGTAAATGGTAGCTTAGAAGTTCTCTTCTAATTACTTGTTGCTGTGGTGTATCCTGGTGCTAGACCAAAATATAAATCCATTATCTCTCTGGCACCAAAGTCAATGTTATTCTGATCCAGGAGATGAGAGATATACACAGGTAGGGGACAGGAAGCTGAGGGTACGGTTCCACTTCTGCTCCGCAGACTTCAGGAGGGACCTGAAGAACACACGAGCACAGACAAACTCAGGTGAGAGAGAAAGGAAATGAAATCGTTACACAGCGATGGATAATTGGGAGGGGCCTTTGTGCTGGTCATTCATTCTGTCTGCATTGTTTTCTCTTTCTTCTTTCCCTCCACACTGTTCCTGCACAGCTAGATATCAAAGGCTCCTTCTTCACCGCATCCATAGGCTCTCTCCATGCACGCTAGGCCATGTTGTTTTACACTCTGTGTGACCATATGCCTTTTCTTCAGAGCAAGGGCTAGCAAATATTTTCTTATTTTATTGCAAATGATCCCCCTTTGGGGCATTTTATGTCTTATGCCTCTATTAGTGTTTTCTATTTAATATCAGATAAATTTGGGGGCATAGAAAGAATATATCAGTAAATTCTCTGTGTTGTTGGTATTTGTCCTGAACCATTGAGCTTGTCTCACAAATCTTGGAGTATGTTTCTGAGTGAGAAAACGCAGGCCGGCTCATCCCCAGTGGATCAAGCGCATTACCATAAAAGGAAGAACCCTGGTAAGAAACTACATGCAATTTGAATGGGACCCCCAAGATGTAGCTCTAATGTTGAAATTGGAGTGCTTAGGTGCCAGTGGCAAAGACAAACTGTGTGGAGAACAAATGTACTCTGTTTGTAAACAGAGTTTGCAAAGATAAACCTGTTCACTTCCCATATGTGTTTTCCAGCTGGATCTCATAAGCAGTTTCCCCAGGGTTCAGTCTTTAGCAGGTTGAGCAGTACCCCCTGCAGATTAAGCCTCACTGTGTTAATGCTTAGTACACCTCTAGATCAGGTTACAATGTGAAGGTTCCACATGACGCCAGGAGGGGGGTTGTCTGGAAAAGGTGTAATAACTGGGGTACTTGCATGCCCTTGTTCCATTTCTTGCCTCCTACTAAGGGCTACTTCAGGCACTTCTGAACCTAACTACAACAGTGATCTGTAGATTCACTGCTCTGCCTGCCTTCTGGGTAAGCAGTGAAAAACCCTCTGAAATACCAACTACCTGCACAAAAGTTACACATTCTTAGTTAAAGTAAACAGAATTGAAGACATTCTTCGACTCAGAGCAGCAGCAGTAGGTGTTAATAGGATGATTAACAATCTTTAATCAATACAAAAATTCAGCAGGTTGTCTTGTCACCATGTGGGAATTAAGACCTGTCTGGAAATGGGAAAGGTGTTCACCTTGAAAGTGGGTGTTTTCTATAATTTGATATGTTTATAAGACTAAACTACTGGGCAGCCCCAAATGCAGACAAAGGATCTCCTTAGTTATTGGTTATAGAAATATCTTCTGTAATACCTAAGATGACTGGCCATCCTAATTTGTCTAGAACTGATGTTTCCTGAGATGTAGAAGAGTCAATGGTAGAATTAATAAGTGCTAAGAAAATCTAGGAAGAGTTGGTCACACTGCTAGTTTCTGGTGACTTCACCAAGTTATGCAAGAGAAGCGAATGTTCTGGTATCAAAGCATTGCCACAATAATTGGTTGAACACTATGTGCTAACTTTGGCATATTTATTATCTATTTCTCATCTTCATATATTTCTCATAATAGTTGCCATACTACTCTTAGGTTGCACCAAATAAGCTTATCGTTTGCTGTTTTCAGGCACTCACACGAAAAAGAAAAAATCAGTACCCAAAATCCCCAGCCTTTTCAGTGCTTCAAACTATTTTTATTTACATTTATTTTCTTAGGCTCAGTGTTGGATATTCGATGTGTGTTAATTTACTTATCATTGAAGCCTTCTTAGAGGGCTGTCCCACCATTTGATAAGATCAGAGGCTAATGGGTTAATTCAGCTATGACACGAACAACAAATTACAAGCTGTATTTTCATTACTCATCAAAGGCCAAGCGTCTGCAGCTCTTATCACAAATTTGTAAGATAAGGATAACTGCTCTCATGTTATAGATTAATAAGATGGCATGCAGTGACGTTATATGATGTACTCAAGGCTACAGGGCTCTCTGCTCTCTTTCCTCAAGCTAATTATCCAAGAGCATGCTGATTTAGAAGTGACTCTGATTTCCATTCACTTAATTGAACACATTTTTCAAGATTTCACCGTGAGAAAAAATTCAATCACGTAGAAAAATTGAATCGTACCTTCTATATTTCTATAGCGTAGATTCTATGATTAGCATTTTATTTTGTTTTATTAGGAATCTAAGCATCAAGCCATCTCTTTCTGATACATTTCAAAGTGAATTGCAGCCAGAAAAACCCTTCCATGCTGCTTATTGAAATAACTTCAGTAGTATTCAAGGTCGGTCATCCTAGTTTGCCATGGCCCTAAAGTTTTCAATGCATACCAATAACAAGAATTCAACACTGGCTTACAGATTTATCTTAAAAGGTAATATTTACACAGAAGTAAACACTTCTTTTTAACATAATACAATGAAGATTTTTTTTGTTGTTGTTGTTTTTATTTTACAAAAAATAGTGCAAGTTTACAACATACAAAGAAGGTATTTGTCCTGGGGAGTGGGGCCACATACCTCCTGTCTCTTAATCCTCTTTAGTTCCCCTTCTCCTTTCTCCTCTTCCCAAGCCCTCCACCTCTAGGTTCCTTTCCCATTTGCAAAAGGCCTAGCTCCCTGTTCCCTCATATCTTTTAATTTGCTTTTAAAATTATGTATGCTTTGGTCCTTTCATGAAAAAAAAAATCCTGGGGTACTTAAGCCTCCGATAACATCTAAGTATTAAGTGTGTCATTTAATGATACCTGACAGTCCTGTGTGAATATATCTGTTTAATAGGACCGGTTTCATCATTTCCATCATCCAAGGATGATCAAATTCCTCTACTCCCTTTTCTCCAGAGGCAACTGATGCTGTAACATTCTTCATTGTAGTATCATCTTCACCTTTATCTATTTTCAAATAGATATATATGGAATATATAGTGGACTCATGAAGAGGTAGTTAGGGTAAAACATTTCACTCAGCAAACATTTTTGGAGATTCAGCCACATTCCTTGCAAACATTCAGCCGTCATTTCATTCACTGTATTCATTTTGGTATGAATACAACATGAATTTATTAATTTTCCCATTATGGCTGTAGATGTTTCCAGTTTTTTGCTATTATGAATAAAAATGCAAACAACATTTCACTCAGTTCTCTCTGAGGGGCTTTTATACACAGATTAAACTGCAGAAGTTGTTCATATATTCTCAATACAAATATTTTATCAAATATATCTTAAAAGTATTTTCTCTCCCTATTTAGATTATATACTCATTTTCTTTAATGTCTTTGTAGAAGTGAAAGTTTATAACTTTATGAATTTTATAAAAATGGTTGATACTTTCTTTTCATGACAAGAAATCTTTTTCTATCTCCAGACTGTGAAAGAATTTATGTTTCTCTCGCTATTCATCTTTCATTTCTTTTTTTTAAATTTAATATTTTTATTGTTTAAATTTAACGATGGTTATATTACTCATCTTTCATTTCATTCTATGTGTTAATGGAAAATCACTACAAAACGAGCCTCAATAAATTTATAAGATTAATACCATACAAAATATTTTTTATACCTTGTGGTTAAACTTTTCTGCTAGATAGTTAAGACCAAGATAAAGCAAGACATGTATAACAAAAAATGTAACTTTTGTATCTGACATGGTCAGTCAGGTCTCCTCGGGATTTACCCTGAAACTATATACTGTGCTTTGCAGAATTTTTGTCAGTGTCAGCCATCTGGATGAGTCACAGCCATTGTTTGGCCAGTTTGCTCTCTGTGAAAGTCTGAGAGAATGTTTTCTCTCTAGGTGACTCTCCTTAAGTACACTGTAAATCATTGATCCTTTTCCACTGTAGCCCCATAATCTCCTTGAACAGAAAATTTGGGACATCACAGAGTTATAGGCAGTTACAGTGCACATTCCCTTATGTCCTGAGTCCTCACTGACCTTAAGGGGCCAGAGCCAAAATATTGGCTATCCTTGTAGTTCTTTTATTTCTCTAATTTTTTGGTCTGCTAACTTAACTTGTTAACCCTCCAGAAGAGAAATTTAATGATGTTATTACTCTATAACATAGGCACTTGAGCTTAACATCACTCACTATCTTTCTGAATATCAAACTTAAATTTCTTATTAAAATGAAACATGATTTAGAAAAATTATGAATGCTTAAATTTTAAAAGCAATGCAATAAAAAGGAAACTTGTCAAGCAATGACCATGACTCATCCAGATGGCTGCTGACACTGACAAAAGTTCTGCAAAATGCTGTACACAGTTTCAAGGTAAATCCTGAGTGGATTTGACTGACCTTGTCAGATGCAAAAGTTAGATTTTTTTTTTTTTTGTTATATAGGTCTTGCTTTAACTTGGCCTTAACTATCCAGCAGAAAAGTTTAACCACATGGTATAAAAAGTAAAGCCAGATAAGTATGATGAGCTGTAAAAGTCTCAAGCCAACAGCTTACAACACTGCCAGTTCTGCTGATAACCCACTACTATTATGGAATGTTGGACTATGCATACAACTCCCTTCTCTTAGCTCAGTATGAAGAAATATTTGTACCAATAGTGTTTAGAAAAGTTGTCATGTCTGCAACTTGTGCCCTGGACAACTACTACGAGGACAGCAATATGCATTGTATTAATTTTTGTGGCTGTCCTACTAATGTGTTTTGGAACTCTCATTGTTATTTCTTATTAAATTAATAAAATTATTAAAAACTGATACAGTAGAGACACGCTGCCACCAATGTATTCAAAATCATTCTGTCTTCCGTCAAACATTGTCACATCTGTTTTCTCACTTTCTGAAGCAGTCCTGGAAGTCCTCTTTCACAAGCATCTTTAGCTGAACTGTTGTGGCAGTTCCAAAGTCATGAAACAATTCCAAAATTTACCTTTCATGTCCATTTTGGTTTAGGAGAAAAGCTAGAAGTTGCATTTTGCCTGATCCCATGAATAAGGTGGTAGAAGAAACACCATACAATGTTTAAAGCCTGCTATTCAAGTGGTTGACATTTATCATATTTTTTAAATCAAACTTCATACAGACCTTCATCAAGGGGGACTTCCAGAACTACTTCAGAAAGTGGCTGGATAGGAAAAGTGCATTCAAAGTGAGGGAGATTACACTGAGGACAACTACCAATAAGTTATCTTCCATTGCAATACATTTTTAATGTATGCATTCACCATACTTTTGATGTTTATTGGTATATGCTTGCTCTATGGAGTGACTATATGCACAGTGGGCAGTTGGTATAGGTACATAATGCATCTTGTTTTCACTCTCTTGCTGTCTATTTCCTCTCTCCTCTCTTTAGCTCTAGCTCCTCTTCCCAACTGCAGAAGATCTAACTCCCTATTCATATTATTTATTGCTTACTTGATTCTTTAAGCTAGTTTTGTTTCCATATATGAGACACTATATGATATTCATGCTTATCTACCTGATTTATTTCATTTAAAATTATGATCTCAAGGTACATACCTTTTTCCTACATGTGATGCAAACTTAATCCTTTGTTATGGCTGAGTAGGACTCCGCTGCTACAAATGCCACAGTTTCTCTGTTGATTCATCTCTTGGTGAGCATATAGAACAGTTCGAAGATCTAGCTGTTATGGATGGTGCTGCTGTAGTAGTTGTTCAGAGCACAACATGTAGACATGATAACTTTTCTAAACACTATTAGTACAAATATTTATTCTCATTGGACTAAGAGAAAGTAGTTGTGTATATAGTCCAGTATTCCATAATAGTAGGTTATCGGCAGAACTGCCAATGTGAGCATGGGTATCTTTGCATCACTGTAACAGAATGCCTTAAACTTTCTTAGGAAGGTGTTTGGAAGGGTAGATGGACTCTTCATTTTTAGATGTTTCTTTCTTTTTGAATTTCCACATTGCTTTGCCTGGCAGCTGTTTGTATTTGTAGAGCACCAACAATGCAGAAGCTTTCCTTATTGCCTGTACCTGGGCAGCACTTATTCTTTCATTTCTTGGTAACGACCATTTTTTTTTTTTTTCTGGCATAAAGTGTGCCACTGTTGACAACGACAGTGGTGCAAAGAATGTGAGGTTACTCAGAGTCCGTGTCCAGTTTAACCTCCAAGAAGGCCCAGTGGGACCACTTTTACCTGAGACTCCTCAATATTAGAGTCTTAGGAAGAAGCAGCCTAAACCTGCAGTCTGTGAGTCTTCGGTGGTAGAATCAGGTAGCAAGAATAAAGGACAGAAAAAGATGTCTGTACAGGAAATCATGTAGGAGGTGGGCAAAGGACAGGGAAAGGACAGGGTGTTCTGCTATCTGACTGACCTACAGCTAATCTAAGTAATTGATCAGAGTATAGGGAGGATATGGGGAAATCATACAACCCTGAAAGCAATGTGATTGGATCTTGCTTAGACCATTATTCTGTGGGCTGCCTTTTAATCTTTAACTATGCATTCTGGGAAGTCTAGTCTGTCTCTCTAGCCATCCTGTGCTACACACATACTCTGGCCAGTGTCCTCACAGAGATGAAATCTCAGTGATATTTTAAGGTACATTTCTTGGGGCTAGAGAGATAGTTCAGTGGAAGAAGTGCTTGCGTGGCAGGCACAAGGTCCTGAGTCTGATCCCTGGTACCAAAGAGGGGAAAAATACATTTTTGCCATTGTCAAAGATGGCGAAGATTTTTGCATGTATTTCTTGGCCATTTGTATTTATTTGAAGAAGTTTCTATTCATTTCAGTTGTCCATATTTTGATTAGCCTTTTTTGGGGGGGATCTAAGAATTTAGTTCTTTATATATTCTACATATTAGTTCACTATCTCAAGAATAGCTGGTAAAATATTTTTGCCATTATGTATTGTGTCTCTTCACTCTACTGGTTGTTTTTATTGTTGTACAGAAGCTTTTTAATTTGGTATAGTGCCATGTAGCAATGGTTTCATTTTTTGTGTAATTGGGATTCTATTTAAACGCTTTTCCCTATGCCTATATCTTTAAGAATTTTGCTCATTTTTTCTCCTGGAAATTAAATGTTTCTGTTTTAGTATACAATTCTTTGATCTATTTAATTTTATTGTAGTACATACTGAAACGTGTCTAGCTTCAGTTTGCTGAATCTATGTAAACAAGTTTTCTCAGGACAATTTGTTAAAGAGGCGCTTTTTCCTCCCTTATGCTTCCTGACACACCTTTGCCAAACATCAGATAACCGCACATGCCTGGGCATTTGTCCATCACCTGCTCTGTTCCGTTGATTCCCACGTCTGTTTGGATGCCATCAACACACTGATTCTATCACTGTATTTTGGTAATAAAGCTTGAAGTCCAGAGTGTGATGGCTCATCCTTTGTTCTTTATCCCCAGGGTGGCTTTAGCTATTCTGGCTCGATTTCATAAGAATTAAGGGCTGTTATCTATTTTTTTTTTTTTTAAATCAGGAGTACTCCTGGTATTTCCATTGGAATGGGATTGAATTACAGGTATACATCAGCTTCGGAAGTATGACTTATTTTTTTTTTAATAGTACTTGTTTTGCTTATTCAAAAGTAGGGGGCCTATTTTTTAAGTAATGCTTGTTTTGCTTCAAAAATGGGGAATACTTTTATATTTTCTGATTTATTTCTCTATCTTCTCTTTCAGAATACTCTATTTTGGTTGCAGAAATGTTTTACTTCCTTAGGTTAATTCACATAGATTTAATTTTTCTTAAGACCATTGTGAATGGTGTTCTTTTCCTAATTTTTTCTCAGGGGGCTCGTTATTGATGTACGAGAATGTTATTTTAATTTTTTGCTGATTCTTTGTTAATTTTACTACTTCGGCATATTTCATTATTAGTTCTAGACGCCTTTAATAGAATTTTTGAGGTCTTTTATATAGATGATGATGTTTTCTGTGAATAACAATAGTTTGCTTTCTCCTTTTGCCATGTGTAACCCGTTTGTTTCTTTTTCTTTCCTGATTGCTCTTGCTAAACTTCGCTCTGCTTTACTGAGCAGGATAGGTGATAGCGAATGCCCTTGCCGTGTGCTCATTTTAGATGAAAAACCTTCTATGATGTTGGCAGTAGGCTTGTCATAAATGGGTTTTATCACATTAAGGTTAGACTCTTATATGTCTATATTCTTCAGTGTTTTCTTTTTTAATCAGGAAGAGGCGTTGGATTTCATCAAGTTTTTTTTTTTTTTTCTCCGTGTATTGAGATGAGCACTCGATTCTGCGCTGCTTCTGCTTGTGCGATATGTCTACTGATTTGCTTATGGTGAGTCATCCTTGTATCCACTCATCCATTGTGGCCCACTTAGCCACGGTATATGATCTCTTTGATGATTCATCATACCCTGTTCGCCAGTACCTTATTCTTGTTGCATTTATGTTCACTAATTAAACTCACTGGCAGTGTTCTTTTATAGTTGGGACTCCTCTACTGGAATCAAGGTAATGTTACTTCCAGAAATTAATCTTAAAGTACACCTTCCCTCACAATATAAGTAAAGAAGAATCTTGTCATAATGTGATTAAAAACCACTTATGACAAATCTACTGCCAACATCACATTAAATAGGGAAAACCCAAAAGCTTTTCATTAAAGTTTGAGGAGTACTTGGCATTAGATGTTTCCTGACATACCTGTACAACTTGAATTCACTAGGTTTTGGGCTTTACTTTCCTTGTAGATTTTTATTATTGCTTCAATTATATTGCCTACTGTTAGACTGTTAAAGGTTTATATATTTTCTTGGTTCAACTTTAGTACTTCATATGAGTCTAGGAACGTATCCTTTCCTTCCATATTCTCCAATTTATTAGAGTACAGATACGCAAAGAATTTACTACTGCAATAATCTGGATTTTAGAAGTCTTTTGTGACTTTGTTTTTTTCATTTCTAATTGCATTGAAATAGATCTTTTCTTTCCTTCTCTTGGTAAAGTTGGATAAGTACCTATTTTGCTTATTCTGTTAAAGAGCCAGGACTATTCATTGACCTTTTTTTTTTTTCAAATCTCTGTCGCCAGCATGTTCACATACACTCTTTCCTGGTTCTGTGTTTCTCTGAAGCCCTGGTTTGTGAACATCTCACCTGCTGTGTTTCTCTTCCAGGAGGGAAGGGTGGAGTGGCTGGGCAGCTGTTCTACTTGCCTGGGTACTGCTGAGGTGCCAGCTCCTGCTCACAGGCAACCTGATCTTTCCTCAAGATGGCCTGTATGCCAGACCTGGGGCCTATGGGTGCTGCCATGCGGGACCAGTGTGAAGTCTCTTTCCAAACTCCCTAATTCTGGATTTTTAGCCAGTGAATTCTCTCTACACCTGTCTCAGCACATGTGCTTTCCTCTGGTGCAAGTTTAAGAGTCTCACAGCCTCTCTAGTCTCACACCTAGCCAGTGACAATGACTTCCCTCATTGTATATTAATATTTATATATTTGTAAGTATATATTTAATTAGCACATGCTAATTGTACATATTTGTGAAATAAAATGTGACATATGAACACATGCATACAGTGCATAATGATCTTATCAGACCATTTGATATATTGTCCCCTTAGACATGCATCTTATTTTTGTGTTGGGAACATTTAAATTCTCTTTAAGATATAGCTATTTTGAAATATATTCATTCCAGCACAGCCAGCCATAGACTTTCTGCTGCACCAGGAGCACTGGACATTACTTCTTCTGCTCACCTGCTCCCTTAGCTACCACTTTACTGACTCTCTTTTGTGCTGGATGAATTATTCTTGTCCTAATTTCAAGATTTACTTTGTCTTTCTACTGATGGATTATGATATGCTTAGATTTTTTTTCTTTTTTATTTTAGATGAAAAGCAGTAAAAATAGTGACACAGAATTGCAAAACAAGATAATAGGAAATTGAAATTGGTTATTGTAACCCACACTGTCATCTTTGAAACAGTTGCTCCAATTACAAGATAACAAGATGCAAAATTGATTAAATAATACAAGCACAAACTATTCCTTTCAATGAACTAATAGAAATTAGTAGCATAATTATCTTTGCTATCTTGTCTGTGTGTGATATTTTTCTTCTTTTCCTTTTCTTTTTTTTCTTTTCTTCACCTCAGTTGTTCTTTCCTTTTGAGCAGTTTCTGTCCCTTTCACAGTACCTGTGGCACCTTTCCAATTTTATTTAGTCTTTCAGTTTCTTGCAGTAGAGAGACAATATGATGTTTACACACACAATTCTGATGTATTTCACTTACGAGTATAGTCTCTAGTTGTTATTTTTATACAATCGAGCATGACTTAGCTGTAAAGAAGTATAAAGTTTTATAAATAAGTGGATGAACTAGAGTTCCAATATACATATATATTGGTATTCCAAGCATGGTGTTATCATTACACATTGCTATTCTTAGTGTAAAAAACCTGTTGGAGATTTCTTAGGACCATTGTCTAATTCATCTTGTGTATATAAGTGCATGTTTTTTTGTTTGTTTGTTTGTTTTGCAGAACCAGAGATCAAACTCAGCACCTTGTATTTGCCAGGTTGGCACTTATGTCACTGAGCTATTTCCCTGGCCATAAGTGCATGGTTTTTCCCCTGCCAAGTTTTCTAACTTTTATGCTTGCTATCTCTTCATTGCTTAATCCTTAAGTTCTTGATTTCCATTCAGGTGTGTTATGCCTTGCCATTTTTGTTTCTTCTTTTGAGCTCTTACACTAAGGAGATGATATGATATTTACACATTGTAGGTCTGGTTTATTTCACTTATGAGTATATCTTCAAGATACATTTACTTATATATGAAGTCTTCTAGTTCATCATCCTTTATAGCTGAGTAATATTCAATTTTATAAAAAATATCACATTTTTTTTCAACCATTCTTCAGATGATGGCCATTTTGGTTGTTTCCAAGATTTGGCTATCACAAATCATGCTGCTATAAACATGGGCAGACAAACATCATTATGATATGATGGTTTCAGTTCTTCTGGGAAATTTCCCAGTACCGGGATAGCTGGATTAAATAGGATTTCAAGTTCCAGCTTTTTTAAGGAGTTTCCACACTATTTTCCATAATGGTGGCATCAGTTTAGATTCCATCAGCAGTAGAGAACTGTTCCTTTGTCCCCACAGCCTCTACAACACTTGTTGTTGGTTGATTTCTTTATGATATCCATTCTTTCTGAGGTGAGATGGTATCTAAGTGTTGTTTTAATTTCCATTTCATGGATGACTAGTGATATGGAGCGTTTCTTCATGTATTTATAAACTTGTTGAATTTCTTTCTCTGAGAAATGTGTGTTCATCTAGGATGCCCATTTCTGGACTGGGTTTTTGAATTTTGGAACTTTAATGTTTTTTAGTTCTTCATAAATTCTAGATACAAGACCTTCGTCTGAATACTTATTAGTTAAAATGTTTTTCAAAAGTTGTGGGTTGTCTTTTCACTCTGTTGATACTTTATTTTGATGTGCAAAAGCTTCTCAGCCAGAGCATGTCCCAGTTGTTGATTTTTTCAAGTGTTACATGCTACTTTTGATTTTTGTCCATAAACTGCCTACCCCAATGTCTTCAAGATTTTCACGTACTTTCTCTTCCAGGAGATTTAGTGTTCTGTGTTAATATTTAGATCTTTAATCCATTTTGAGTTTAGTTTAGTACATGATGATAGACTTGGGTCGTGTTAGCTTTTTGGCATGGAGAGAGCTAGTTTTTCCAGCACCATTTGTTAAAGAGATTTTCTTCCAGGAAACATGTTTGGCCCCTTTGTCGAAGATAAGGTGGCTGAGTGTTTGTATTTGACTCTGCATTTTCTAATCTATTCCGTAGATCCTCAGGCCTATTTTGTTGACAATACCATGCTGATTTTATCACTGCAGCTTTTAGCATAACTTTAGGTCAGGAATTGTAATACTGCCTGCCTTGCCCTTGTTGCCCAGGATTGTCTTTGCAATTCTAGGCCTTTTTTGGTTCCAAATTTTAGGAATGATTTCTCCAGGTCTGAAAGGTATATTGGTGGTATTTTGGTAGGGATTACATTAAATCTGTATAACAATTTAGGGAGTATGGCCATCTTCACAATGTTGGTTCTTCTTATCCAGGAGCAGGGAATATCTTTCCATTTTCTGAAATCGTTTATGATCTCTTTTTTCAGAGTGCTGTAGTTTTCATTGAAAGATCTTTTCCTTCTTTAGTTAGATTAATTCTTAGGTATTTCATTCTCCAGGGTGCTATTATAAAAGGTATTGTTTCTCTAATTTCTCTCTCATGGTGTTTGTTATCTGTGTACAGGAATGCTGTTGATTTTTGGGTGTTGACTTTGTATCCTTCTATGCTACAGAATTTGCATATTAATTCTAATAGCGTCCTGGTGGAAGGTTTGGGGTCTTTAAGTAGACTATCATGTCATCTGCAGCTAATGATAGTTTAAATTCTTCTTTACCTATTCTTATTCCTTTTATTTCTCTGTCTTGTCTAAAGGCTGTAGCTAGATTCCAGAACTATATTGAATAGGAGTGGTGACAGAGGATGTCCTTGTCTTGTACCAGATCTGAGAGTAAGAGACTTTAGTTTTGCCCATTTAGAGTTATACTGGCCACTGGATTGTCATGGATGGCTTTTACCAAATTGAGGTAGAGGCCATCTATTCCAATTTTCTGTAGTACTTTCAACATGAATGACTGCTGGACTTTGTCAAAAGTGTTTTCTTCATCAATTGAGATGATCATGTGGCTTTTGGGTTTGGCTCTATTGATCTAGTGTATTACATTTATAGATGTGTGTACATCAAATCAACCTTGCATTCCTGGGATGAATCCTACCTGGTCGTGGTGTATCATCTTCTTAATTATTTGCTGTATTCTATTTGCAAGGATTTTATTGAGGATTTTTGCATCTATGTTCATGAAAGAGATTGGCCTGCAGCTCTCTTTTTCGGTTGCATCTTCTCTTGCTTGGGTATCAGTATAATACTTGTCTCCAGGAATGATTTTCAGAGGATTGCTTCTTTTCAAGTTCATTGAAGAGTTTGAGGAGTATTGTGATTATATGTTGGGTAAATTTCTTGCAGAATTTAGTACTGAATCCATCAAGCCCTGGACTTTTCTTTGCCAGTAGGCTTTTGATTATACTTTGCATTGCATTGACCGTTATTGGGTTTTTGAGAGTTCTTATATCTTCTTGATTCAGTTTTGGTAAAGTTTAACATTCCAGGAATTTGTTGATTTTCCCTATGTCTTAAATTTTGTTAGAGTAAAGATTCTCAAAGTAGCTATTAATGATCTTCTGAATCTCTACTTGGTCTGTGGTATTTTCTCCCTTTTCATTCCTTATTGCTTGAATTTGAGTCCTTTCATTTCTCTTTTTAATGAAGCTAGGGGCTTATCAATTATATTTAATCTTTCTAAGAGCTAGCTTTTTAATTCATTAACTCTTTGTATCTTTTTCCTCGTCTTGATTGAATTATTTTCTGCTCTGATCTTCATAATTTCCCCCATCTTTCGGCTTTGGGTTTGGTTTGCTCTTCCTTTTCTAGATGATTTAGGTGCAGCATTAGAGTATTTGTTTGTCCCCTTCTGTTTTCCTCAGTGTGTGAGCTCACAGCTATAAATTTCTCTGTAAGAACTGCTTTCATTGTATCCCACAAATTCCGGTAGGTTGTATTTGAATTTCCATTCAATTGTAGATATTGTTTAATTTCTTATTTAGTTTCATCTGTAACCCACTATTTGCTGAGAAGGGTGTTGTTTAATTTCCATGTATTTCTGGGGTTCTTGTGGTTTCTTTTGTCATTTATTTTCAGTTTCATTACACTGTAGTCAGACAACATGCGTGGGATAATTTCTGTTTTCTTGCATATATTTTAGAAATTGTCCCTTGTGCAGCTGAAAAAAAATGTGTATGGAGAAGTGGTTGGTTGGAGCACTCTGTATATGTCCACTAGGTCCAATTGTCCCAGTTCTGCTTCAGATCTACTATTTCTTTGTTAATTTTTTGTCTGCTTGACCTATCTTGTTGGGATAAAGGGGTATTAAGGTCTCCTATTAAGGTCATAGTATCGAATATTAGATTTTTCGTGTCCATTAAGATTTATCTGATATAACTTGGTGCTCCCCTGTTGGGCACATTCATATTTATATGTCTTACCTCTTTGTTTTTAATTTTTTCCCTAACCAGTATATAGTGGCCTTCTTTATTTTATTTGATAAATCTTGGTTTGAAGTACAGAGTGTCTGAAAACATTATGAGTACTCCTGCTTTTTTCTGAGGTGCTGGGACATGTAGTTTTGTTTTCTATCCTTTCACTTTCAGCCTATGAATTACTTTATGAGTTAAGTGTGTTTCCTGTATACAGCATATTGTTGTATACAGCTTCCTAATCCACTGTGCCAGTCTATTTCTCTTAATTGGAGAACTGAGTCCATTTACATTGATGGTTACAATTGAAATGCATTGACTTATGATTGACGTGCTTTTTTACTTACTACCATTTACCCCTTTTTCTCCTATCTAATTGGATGCTCTATTTGGTGGGCTCTTGCTGTTCTCATCTCCAGAGTTTGGGTTGTTTTGGTCCCTCTGTAGTAGTCTATGTAGGAATTGCTTTGACACTGTGAAATTCTTTAGCTGTTCTTTGCCATGGAAGTATTTCACTTCTCCCTCAGACTTGAAAGAGATTTTGTGGGGTAAAGCAATCTGGGCCTGATTTTGTTTTCATGGAGGACTTGAAGCACTCTGCTGCATGGTCTTCTTGACTTCATGGTTTGTAAAGAGAAATCTGCTGTTATTCTGATGGGTTTTCCCTTACATGTGATCTGTCTCTTTTCTCTAGTGACTTTTAATGCATTATTCTTCTGCTGGATTTCTGGGATCTTGACTATTATATGTCCGGGTGTGTTTTCAGTTGAATTGATGTTATTTGGAGTTCTATATTCTCCAGTTACTGTATGCCAGATTGTTTTCTTATATTTGGGAAGTTTTCTGCTATTACTTCTTTTTATATTCATTTTATATTATTTGTATTGACTCTTTTCTTTCTCGTTGATACCTATTAGTCTCACGTTGTTCATCTTTGCATCATTTTGCAGATGTTGGATTATTTTTTCTTGATCCTGGTTGTTTTTAAGAGATCCTTTCTTACCTTTTTGGTAGCTGCAACTGTGTCTTCAAGATCTAAAACTCTACCTTCACTTCATTCATACTGTGTTGCCAACTTGTGGGTGAGATTTATTTTCCTGTATATCTCTTTGATTCTGCTTCATGTTATCCATTTCTTTCCTGTATTGCTCATTCAAGGATTCCATCATTTTTCTATTCTCCTTTCATTTTTTATCTATGTCTTCTTTAGAAGCATTTACTAAGTCTTTCATTATAGTTATCCTTTTCTTTTCTACTTCACAGATTATTTCTTATCTGATTTCCTCTGTACCTTTCTGTAGTTCTTCCTTTACTTCAGACGCTATTAATTCACATATATGTGTTTTTTACTTTAGAGGTTGCTTCTGATCTGATTTCCTCTATACTTTTCTGCAGTGATTTTTTTTTTTACATCAAAAATTATCAATTCAGAAATTTCTTTTTTTACTTCAGAGGTAATTTCTGATCTGAATTCATCTATACTTTTATGCATTTGTTTTCTTTACTGCAGATGCTGTTTTTTAACATTTATAATAGCAAGTTGGTTATTTTGACTAGTTAAACAAAGAAATATCAGATATGATCCACAAAAAAGCTTATAATCTTTATGACAATAAAAGCAATCAGTTAGGTTGATAGCTTTTCACCTTGTCAAATTTAATACCAACCAGTTTCCTAGAAAAAACCAAAGAAACTAGGATTTTAGCTAAGCAAAATGAAGTTTTGACCATGCAGCAAAGCTCTGACTTGGGAGTCCATATGGCAATAACACAGCATAAACACTAAATAACTTTAGGGTGCATAAGTTGCACCAAATATCTCCTGTTTACTCTTTCTTATTCATTGTAATGAGCAAAAAAAATAAAATAGCAGTTTCAAAACAAGTTAGTAGGATGGTTACAATAATTAATGGAAGGCATATTGTTGACTTCAGATGCTATTAATTCAGAGATTTCAGCTGTGTGATTCTCATTTTCTTCTATGCTAGTGTTTTTTTCTGGGTGGGTTCGTGGCCTGAGATTGCATCTTGCTCCTTCTCTTTGTCATTTTGTATAGCAGTGTCCTGTACCCTTTGGTGTAGAACATTGGTAAGTTATGTCCTTAGCGCCTACTGCAATTTGGGTCCATATCTACCAAGTTCGATGTTGTTCAGATGTGCCTGGCTGGTTCTAGCTGTTGTGCTCAGCTTTTTCCTTCTTCAGCTCATAAAAGTGAGCCCACTGTGCTCCTCTGGCCGGATGTTCAGCTCCTGGATTAGCTGCGAGGCTCTCACTCCCAGCCTCTCCGCAGGGAATTTGCTGCAGGGTTCCACAGCATATGCCAGGGCTGGGTTCCGCATGCCTGTTGGTCCGGTGTCTTGTCAGGGAAGGAGTTTCAGTGTCGTGGGGGCTTCAGTCCGAGAGTTCCTACCTGAAGATTTTTATTTTTTTGACATGATCCACTCAGAATTTGTCAATCATCTTAAATGAAATTAATGCTTATTTAGGATTTTTAAATCATTTTTAGTTTTTTTTTTTTTTTTTTTTTTTTTTTTTTTTTTTTTTTTTTTTTTTTTTTTTTTTTTTTTTTTTTTTTTTTTTTTTTTTAGTTTCCTATTTCTTTGAATATTCTTTCTTCTCTCTTCTCCTTTCTCCTTTCTCCTTCTAGAACTCCCCCTGTACATGTATTGGTATATTTGATGATGTTGCTCATCTCCGAGGCACCATTATTATTATTTTTCTTTTTTGCTTTCAAGACTATCTAATCTTAATTGAACTAAAGCACTCTCAGTGAAGAAGCTATTTAAAACCCCCAGGTAAATGCCTGAAATTCTTGCAGGCAGCTGAGATAGATAAAAACATCATAGGCAACCAGGCAGGACAATGCCCTCAAAGGAGATAACACAGAAGACAAGATACCTTACAGCTGTGGAAGGGTTAGATGCTCCCACTGTGGGCCAGACCTATAGACCAAAGAACTAACAAATTCCGACTTCCCTAAAGATTAACCTCAGGGATTGATATTCTAAATAAGTATCAATCACCTTGAAAGAGCCTAAATGAGTCGCTAACCCAACCCTCAACAGGAAGAGACCCTACTCTGTATTCATACCCACTTGCTACATAACTCACTTCCCCGTTCAGTATTGGATTTGATCAATTTTACTTGAGCAATAGTGCTTGTGATCTCCTTGGCTGACGGTGGTTTTGTCCCACCTCAGGCCACATAAGCGAATTCCCACATTCTCCACCACCTTAGACTCACCCCACCACAGAGTTTTACTCTATAAAAGTCCCTAGAAGAGACAGGTCCCTGGAGATCACCTACTGGAGACCCTCCTGTCTCTCTGTTGGACAGGAGCTTTTCCCTAATAAATATATTCTGCTCATAATGGCAGTTCCTAAAATTCATTCTTCAGTTTTAGAGAACACGAACATGTCCCAGGTACTTCTTAGGTTGAGAGATCAGTTTTTCTCCTTATATCATTCAAGATTCCCTGTATCAAAATGACAAATGGTATAAAACCTCATAAATACAATTTTCCCTATTTATATACTCCTATGAGAAACTTCAATTTATAAATCAAGCACAAAATGAGATTAATAATAGTTAATGAAAAACCATTATGACAACACTGTAGTTTACTTATTTACTTAATTGCTGAGACAGAGCTTTACTATACAGTTTAGACTGGACTTGAACTCGCTTCATAGCCTAGGATGGCCCTGAACTCACACTGATCCTCTTGCCTCAGCCACCCGAGCAATTGATGGGATTACAGGTGTGTACCACTATGCTCAGCAGTAGTATACTATAATAAAATTGACTGCATCACTATATTTATACTTGGACTTTTTTCTGGGATGGGAGTGGGGTTACTCGCTATCAAACTCAGGACCTCACACTTGCCAGGCAGGCTGTAGGCCACTGACTTAAATCCCTGGCCCCGGGGCCATTGTTTAATAAGATAGGTTTGCTTGAACACAAGCATTGTGCCGTACTGCACTCACTGATGTGATAAATGAGCCAGTCACTGGCTAGTGACTACTTTGAGTTGGACAGTATGATCAATGCGGGTACTCTCGATAAAGAACTGAGCATGTCCCAAGCAGCATAGCATTTCCTCGTGTTACTTGTAATAGTATGAACTTTGACATTTATGAATTGTTTGTTCATGGGACTCTTCATTTAGTTCTTTGGGACTGAGGTTGAATATGGAAAATTGAAACCATGGAAAGTGAAACCTCAGATCAGAAAGAAATCACTGTATCTTAGTATGCTAAACTCTGAATTCTACCAGTGCAAATCATGTTGTTTTTTCATGGAATGTCTTACTGATTTTTTTTCTACTTTACCACCCTGTAATATCTAATTGATTCTTCAGTTTCTATTTAAAGTATCTGTCTTCTGTGATGTTGTTTTTAGTCTTTCATTTTATTATTTGGGCTTAGCATCCTTCGATTTTTTGCACATATTTAGAATATCTGACTAAAGTCTTTATCCAGCAAGTCCCACATGCAACTGTTAAGCATCCCTAATGTATGCTAACTTCAGTTTCCTGACGTTGCGTCCGGTACCAGCCTATGTTCTCTCTTGTGTCTGCTCTTCAGTTTGTTTTCATCTTTGTCTCATCTTCAAGTTAAAAAATATTAAACCTCTCAGCCTTCTTGAGGTCTCTAACCTGAAACCAGGACTGATTATATTAATGCTACTGGTCATTCTTTCTGACCTTGTTTATACTTTTGATATGCCACTTAGATTGTAAGCCTAATGACCAGGCCCGATCACATTTAATACTGCCTGCTCTCTGTCCATTTATTTATTCGTTTCTGACTTTAGATGTCCTTCCAACTTACATGGAGGAGCTACTATTTTCTCTTAATAATTTTTCAACCAATAGGGCAGTCTTATTCTCTCTTAGTCAAAAGGTCTCTTACTTTTCTGTATGATATTACTTCTCTTTCCGAGATATCTTTGTTCTTTTACATTTACAAACTCAGAAGCAAAATACTTGCATTTTCCTGTAGGAACTCCTACCCATGTCTTTGTTCTTGGTGCTAAGCACACCGTGTTGAATTTTTGATTTCACACTGAGTACTTAGCACACAATTGGATCTTCTGGCAGGGAATATACAAACTAAAATGAGTAGCGAGTAGCATGTAAAGATGTTTCAAGAACTGGCTTAGTTTTAAATTATCAGCAATGAAGTCCCAACTAGCCAGACATTTCGCCCTCTGCATCTTTCTCTGAATATGAAGAGGCGTCATCTAACACAGACCTGTGGGGGAAGCCTGAGAATGTAACTACGTGTTCCTGAGATAACGAAGATGTCTCGTAGCACTTTGGTTTAGATAAGGGAGCATTTGGGCCGAGGGCAAGATGTAGGGAGAGGGTACTAAAGTTCCAACTAATTAGGACTTATCATTTGAAAAGTTACGTGACCCTGGATCACTGGAGTAACAGCATAAAAAAAAAGCAAGCAAGCAAGCAAGAAAGAAACTTCTGAGAGCCGTCTTACTTTCATTTCACAATCTTCTGATGACAGAACAAGCGGTGTGATTCGTAGTATGCTTCTTGAAGTACCAACACCCTTTCTGTTTTAGAGGCAGCAGAAGGCAATGAAGAAACACATATTTTAGGAGGAAAGAAATATTCCAAAAATGTGATATGGCTATGACTTTCAGATAGATTTAACACTAACTAAATTAAGCACTATTCACAAAGAATTAAACATCTTGTAGATGATAAAGCAAATAACATCTAACGATTACTCATGCCCTCCAAAATATTCCAAACACTTGATGTTCATTCTCAAGCCTCCACTGTGCCCATCCCTTGGCGCCCTGTTAGTCCTGGCCTTACTTAGCTTCCTACTTCCCAGCTCCCAGTTCATTTGGTGATTCAACTGGATTTGTTTTAACGTTCATGTATAACTGAAGCATTTTAACTTCATTTAAACAGAGAGAAAAATTTGAGGCTGTTCCTGAGATCACAGGACCTAACAATGAAAAGGGCAAAAATAAAGCATAGACAAAGGGTAGAGGGAGGTAGATCTTTTGCTATTTCTTCTGATAAAAAGAAGGAAGGTGAGAAAAGGAGAAAAGGGGGAGGAAGAAAAGAAGAAGGAGGAGGAGAGAAGAAAAGGATTTAGGAGGAGTTATGTACACGTGCCAGCCAACCATGATGCAGGTAACCACCATGTACTGTGTACTAGTGCGAAATAAAGTAGAAAGTATCAGACTAAATGACGAGTACATAAAATAGGAAAAGAAAAACTAAAATTTAAGTTGTGACTCGTAACAGTAGGTTTTAATTTGGTTTTGCGTTTTTTAGAAATCAACCAGGGATGAGTAGATTTTTCACTATCCATATATCTTGTGGCTTTTAAATGTATCTATAGGCAATTATTTTGAAGAAATCAAAAATAAAAATAGAAAGATACAGACCCGTGTTTTGAGGTCAGCTCAGCAAAAAACCGACTCCTGGCATTAGCTTTTAATCTCATGAGGGTTCAGTTTCCTCGTAGTGTGTATAAAGAGGGCTCACTTTGAACAGTTGACGAAGACCTTGGAGCTCTAACATTCTACCTTCCTATTACATAATATTCTAGCAAGCAGTTTCCTGTGAAAACACAGCCAGAGGGATTGAAGTATAAAACAGAAAAGATCCTACGTGTCAGTTTCCATCAGTTCCTGGATTATATATGTATCCAAGCTGGAAAGAATGTGTTATTCATCTTTATGAGTCACTCCCATGCAAAGAAGAGGTACTTGGCTAAAACACATGAACTGATGGTTTGCGGTTGAAATGTTTGCAAAGGCTGCCGTTCCCTACTGCCGAGTTTAATATTTGTGTTACGTTGAGAAACTCAGAGACACGGCAGCAGGAGAACCTGATTCTGACGTTGTTGATCTGCAGCAAGGAAGAAATGGCGTTGGCAGCATGGAGGGAGGAGGTTGCCTCTTGGGATTTAGACAGTATTGCCAGTGTTCGTGTCCTCCAGAATTCGGAGTTTGATCCTCTAAGTATGACAGAGGACATGAAGTCTTCAAGAAGGGTTAGGTCATGAAGGCTTTGGGGTAAGTGGTTTTAACAAAGGGGGCAAGGAAGTGTGATCACAGTTTCTGCTAAATGAGCCGTAGTGCACATACACCAGGAGGATCAAGCGCTCACGTGGCCCAAAGGCTCCTGATTCCCTTGTCTTGGGATTCCAGCCCCTAGAACTGTACAAATGCAAGTACTTTGTTCATTATACACCCAGGTTGTGTTACTGTGTTATAGCTGCTCAAGCACATTAAAGCAGACTCCTCAAAATTTTCAAGTGAAAACTCTGGCACTAGTTCCCTAGGTTCAAGTTCTCTTTCCTACCTACATACATTTGAAGGAGCTCAGTAGCGTCTCTTGCTCTCAGTTTTTCTACTGTAAAACTAATGGTTTGCAGTAACTCTCCCTTAACTATGGGAGGCGTGTGGCACGACCTTGGGTGGGTGCCCATAACCACAATGGCATTGGATCCTGTATCTACTGTTTTCCCATTCATCCACACCTAAAACAGTTTAATTTGTAAACCAGGTGCTGTAAGGGATTCATAATAACCAATAAGATATAGAGGCATAACACTATACTGCAATAAAAGTTATTTGAATATGCTCTTATCTTTCTCAATTTTTTTTTACACACCCTTCTTCTTCTGATGATGATGTGCCATGATGAGGATGTTCACATGCTGAGGTCAGGAGAGTTGAATGCCAGGGACACTGAGGTGCAGAATGGGGGTGGGGACAGTCTACAACCTTAGGCTACTGTATAAAGACTCCTCACATGCTAAGTCTGCAATGCCATGAGTAGCAAGCAGCTGACAAAGAAAGCTACTACAGACTGACAGGCAGATTGTGTGAGCTGTGGATACACTGGAGAAAGAGGAGATTCATGGAACACGGTGGGGTGAGACTTGAACATGTTACTCAAAATTTTGTATGTGATAGAACCTATGCATTGTTTAGTTGTGGAATTTTCCTTGTAACACATTAGAACCATGGCTCATGATCGGAAACTGAAACTGTAGCAAGTGAAGCCACAGATGAGGGAGACTGCTGCAGTAGTACCTCATCGGCAGAGTTGTTCTAAGAATTTAAATTCATATAAAGCCCTTAGCACACAGCCAGTGTAAGTACACAGAAAAGGGACAGTCACTTGCAGCCTGAAGACAGAGTGCAAACACGTCTCTCTGCGACTTGGTAACCTACTCATAAATGAACATGGGGATATTCTTCATTAACCAGTGGCTTTCACCATGTTTTAAAATGAGACTCAAAGTCAGAAATACAATTTGTATCATGATGTTACACAGTCAGTGCCTCACACAGCACTGAAATAAAATTTCACAAATCTGAGCTTTAGTGTGTGCACTGAACTTTGATATGTATTATTGTACTACTACTACTACTACTACTACTACTACTTCTACTACTACTTCTACTACTATTACTATTACTATTATTATTATTATTATTATTGGTACTGGAGATAAAACTCAGGGCCTTGTGATTACCAGGAGGTGCTTTGCTGCTGAGCTATATCCCTGGCCCCATTCTACTATTTTTATACCTATTTCTGACCACAAAATTAATTTTGTAACCTAGGAGTGAATCTCAATGCAGTAGGTCACTTTTAGTAAAATACTAAACTAGACCACACCTAGCTTTGAGTAAAAAGAAGCGTGTTCTTGACCGACAGGTTCAAGATCAAGTTCATAAGGCAGTGTCCAAGGAGGAGATATTATGGTTGAAATTCTCTCAGCCTTTCCCTTAAATTATAAATATTGTTTAGTTTATCTGTAACCCATTGGTTGCTGAGAAGGGTGTTATTTAATTTCTACGTATTTACTGGGTTTTTGTGGTATCTTTTGTTATATATTTCCAGTTTCATTGCTCTGTGGTTAGATAATATGCATAGGATATTTTCTGTTTTCTTGCATACACTTAAACATGACCTTTGAACCAATATGTGGTCTATTTTAGAAAATGTCCCTTGTGCAGCTGAAAAAAACATGTACAGAGAAGTGGTTGGTTGGAACACTCTGTATATGTCCACTAAGTCCAACTGTTCCGGTTCTGGTTCTGATCTACTATTTCTTTGCTAACTTCTTGTCTGCTTGACCTATCTTTTTGGGACAAAGGGGTGTTGAGGTCTCCTGTTAAGATCGTGCTATTGGATATTAGATTTTTTTCACGTCCATTAAAAGTTGTGTTATATAGCTGGGTGCTCCCGTGTTGGGTGCATACATATTTATGAGTGCTACCTCTTCCTCTTGAATTTTTCCCCTAACCAGTATGTCGTGGCCTTCTTTTTTTCAATCTGATCAATCTTGGTTTGAAGTTGAGGCTGTCTGCAAGCCCGGCGTGTGTGTATGTGAGAACTCATTCCCTCCAGTTCTAAAGCCACCTGTTTAGGTCCCCCTCATCCCTTTCCCTGCATGAATTCCTATCTGCCATATTAACCACAAGGAAAATACTAGTTATGGTTTTGCAAACCTTACTGTGCCGACAGAGAGAACTCATTTCACCTTTTCTCAGCCTTTAAAGATAAAACCTTCACCAGCAGCAGTAGGTGTGAGGTGATGACTTGAGTATTTGCAGTTCTTATTCTCCCACGGCTTTAGTGGCTCACTTATCATTAGGGTTAAATGTGCAACCAGTAAGTTTAGCTTTTCCTACTGTTCTGTCAGCAACATCTTTACCACATGACAACATACAAGTGACATTCAATTAGCACAGATGTCCTGGTTTGGGGTTTTTGCAAAGGGAACAATACAATACAGGACACATTTTATAAGATTATTTTATAATCACCCACAGAATCATATACAAACTGTCCACACACCAAAGACCAGGTAATCCACCTGAGGGTTGGATCCTAACAGCCTGCATGAGTCCAGACTTAGAGCTCATAGCAATGCCTTCCATGAAGTTCAACTGAAGGCCTAGAGCCTATGAAAATGGCTCGTGCAGGCCCATTTTGCAGATCTGTGTTAGGAAGACAGTGGTAAAAGCTTGAAAGTCTATACCAACTGGATGAAGGATCTGTGCTAGCAGGCTGAGGGACCTGAACTACAGCAAGGAAGCAACGCTCCTGGTAAAATCCATAGTTTCCCCCCAAAAGTACTCCCGGCATCCTCACTGACAGTGAGGTCCTGAGCTCCTTCCATGATGAAGAAAGCTGAGTTTCCATCAGGAAAGCCAACGTGACAAGCTTCTCCATGGGCTGAGCAGCGCACCATCTTCCTCTCCAGAGCCAGGAACTGATTCTCAAGATGAGGACCAAAACTCCTCACAATGAACTGAAGACATTCTTAGTGACAATAAAGGTTCCAAGCTCCTTCCCTAACAAGAACAGCCAAGTTCATCAGGAAAGCCAGGATGTCCAAGTCCTCCAACAGCACGGCCCAGAAGGACCAGCAGCTTCCAGCAGCGCCAACAGCTTCTCCAAACAACTTCCCCGTCACTCCCCCAATGGCTTCTCCGGTTCTGCCTCATATGCTTCGGGAAACAATCCGCAGGGGGCCTCCTGCACCCAGCACCACACTAACTCAATTCAGCTGGGTGTAAGAAATGGCCCACTAATTAGCAATACACTACAACATACCAAGTTCTCATAGTTGCAATTTTATTCAGCTGGTGAAAATATATCACCATCTTGCTATTTGAATAAGACCAGAAAACAAAACAAAATCTTAAAAACAACTCTCAATATAGGTAATAATGTGGTTATTTCCCCATTAATAAATGAGTAAATTATTTATTAATCAAGTACATCATTATTTTGATGACATTTTGTACCTCCACATAGTCTACGAAGATTAGCTTTCAAAGGGCCTTTTGAGGGCCAGGCAGGCTGGCTCAGTGGTCTAAAGAGCCTGCTTAGGAAAGCTTAGGCGGCTGCAGGGACCGCAGTTTGATCCCTGGCACCACATGCTGAGCTAGCCCTGCCCTCAGGGGAGGCTGAGCCAGCCATAAAAATAAATAAAACAAACAAACAAAAGTTCTGAAACAAGAAAAAAAAAATTTTTAAAACAAAAAACAAAGGGCCTTTTGAACAACATGTTTGAAGAGCACAGAAACAAGGTGCAAGGCCAGAGGAGGAGCAGAATTCACCATCCTAGGAGGTTCACTGCGATTCCCAAGTCCAGCATGGAGAAGCAGAGTTTTAAGCACAGTGTCGGCATGGATATTTATCTTCTTGGAATTGTCTCTCAGTACTCTTCACATTCATTCAAAGTATCTAGAAGTCTTAAAAGCCCTCCCATCAGTTCAACATATTCACTCTTTCAACTTCTCCAACTATATTAATGGTTCTACAGGGGAAGCTCTTTTCTAGGCTGAGTGAGGGTAGCAAAGAGCTTCAGCATGTGATTTCCATGTGAAAGATCATTAAGAAAGGGTCATTATCATGGGTGAGCTCTTAGGAGATGTCAGGCCCTGTGCCTTCCTCATGTGCCTTTACTGCCGTTCCATCTTACAGACAGAAACCCTGAAGAGTAGAGTGCAAGAACTTAAGTGCTTGAAAGCGACACAAGCCAAACTCTACAAACTGATGCCACAGTCTGTGCTATGTTCCGTGGTGCAAAAAGAAATGATGAGAAATTGATCTTCAAGGTCAATCTTACCAGACTAATTAGCTGGTGCCAAATACTGCCCAGTGCCTGCTAAACAAAGATAATTTTCATTTGGATACTCACAGATGCACAAATAACCTCTACTGCTTTTGTAAATATATTAAAAAGGTCCTGCAAGAAAGATGTTTGATGCTGCAGAGCGGTGAGTGTGTCCCCTCCTCCCCACCCGCACACTCAGGCGAGGCATTTCTATTCCTCAGGTGAGCTGTGGCACTTGAGAGTTTTACGGAGAAAATAACCAACAACTATATTTTTTTCACATTAATTTCAAAGTGTATCTTTTTCCGTGTCCTATGTTTGTAATTTTTTGTAGGTGCCCTATATATTTTTAGACAGTACCAATTTACTCTATGATGCTGAAGATCTAGGAGAGATGTGTAGTTTTTCGATCATTTCCATTAGTAATGACTCTGCTAGCAGAGTAGATACAGAACTTCCTTTTTCTGAGACATAAATAAGGATTTTAAAGGAATTGGATAGAGGAATACTTGTACTCTTAGTCATTGAAGTACGGCTCTCTTGTCTTTCTACTTTGAGTTTTTAAGGAAGGTAGAGCATTACATCAGGAGGACTTTGTGTACATAGTGCAAAAGTCTTAAAAACTCCTAAGCAGTCTGCAAAAGTGAGAAGCAGTGCTACTGAAAGAATTAATTTACCTAGGTAATTTTGAGGATGAACTTGCCCTTTGTAGGCTCAAAAAGTACAGGCCTATTACAGACAAGACACATGTCACACTAATATGCATGAGAGCCACAGAACCACCAATAGACACACCTGTAGCAGTGGCATTTCTCAGACCTTGGCCTCAGATGAAGTAGCTCGAAATCACCCAAGGAGCTATGAGAATGCATATCCCCTTGACCCTGCTTAAGGTTCAGACAGCCTCTGGAGTCTGGATTCTAAACTACCATCACCAGCACCCACACTCTAAGAAAACTGGTCTTTAGATTAGCACTGAAAGCCTTAGGAGAACAAAGATACAGTGACTTTTTAGCACATGTATTTTGAAAACCTACCAAAAAAAATGTCTTCAGTGTTTTACAAACAAGTTTCTGGAGAATAACAATCCCAAATGATGGTCCTGGTGTTTAAATACAGTTTTCACTGTCAAATACATTTGGTAAAACTGTATCTAATACCCGTCTTGTTAGAGGCCCGGGGTTTGCACATTAAAATTCAGGGGGAGTCCTATAGGAAAGTACTTTATGAACAAGAACTATGTACCCCAACAGGTTTCATTACAGGACTTCTTGGGGGTACTAAACCTTTGCTAGTATACCACTGAACAAATCTTGCTCAAAAAAAAAAAAAAAAAAAAATGCTGGCCACAGGGTAACGGAGTTTCTAGCACAGAATAAGCTGTGGGACCCAGGGTCCTAGTTTAAATCTTGGATTCTTAGGAATCTTTAAAGAAAGGTGAGAAACTCTATAGCCTAATAATTACATTTCACTTCTGCATGGTTTTTATGGTCCCACAGACACCTTTTCACACCTTTTCTCATTAAAAATAAAGCCTCACTAGATTCCGGTAAGCTCACCAATCGCATATTATTATCCTCTTATTACAAGAGAACAAACAAACTTAGAGAAGGTGAAGAGTTTGCCTACTTCGGTCATGTCGGTCATGCATTGCTAGCTCTTGGAATTTATTACAGCAAAATACACCCAGGCTTCAGATGAGTGGGAGTCTGAGATTCCAGCCATGATCAGGTCAAAGAACTTTGCAAAATTTACTAATAATGTGTTGTGCGCTTGTCTCGGTGCTTACCTGTTCTTGCTGGAGTACAGGACCCTGCTTGTTACACAGAGATGTGTTGGGAGGTGGTGATGGCACATCTGTGTCCAGGTAGCTCTTGGTATCCACATAACTGTATTCAGACTTTGTGAGAAAGGAACTCATAACATTTCTCCTGCAGTACATTATGATTGTATTAGGTAGTGTACTGCACCAAGGCCATCATTCTTCTGCTAGCAAACAAAATACAGGGCCTCATGGGGCTGCTGCCCTAATACCTTTATGATCTTCATTCTTCCACATTTTCACAACCTGACTTCTGAGGACTGCTTTCTGCTCCTCCACATTTCTGTACCTCTTCATTTCTTTGATCAATTTTATTGGTACGTTTTAGGTATACATAATGACAACATTTACCACAGGGAATTTGTACCTGTACATATCTACAGGTTCTTCTTTTCTCCCCACACCTATTCGCTACCTTCAACCCCTCTTTCTCTCCTTATTTACAAAGGCTTTCCTCCCCCAATTTTCCCCTTCTACACTCTTTTTTCTCTTCCTTTCCCCTCCCCCTTCCTAGTTCTTCTTCCCATTCGAACACTTCCATTTCACAATATCTATTATATTTTGGTCCTTTAAATATGTGACTGCTTTATTTCACTTAAGAATGTCTCCACGTCTCCTAGAAATGTCCCAACTTACATGTCTTTATGGCAGAGTAGTAGATCTTTGCTATCCATTCATTCTGAGGACTACTAATTCATTTTAGCACCAAAACTTGTGGACTCTTCGTCATTAGTATTGCAGCAGTGTTTGGACTATTACACAACATTTTGATGTTTACATAGACCTACAACAAACAGTCAGAAAATGAACTAATATACAGGTGTGGCTATGGCAAAATCAATAAGAAGTGAACTGCCTTGACAGATAATTCATTGATTACTCGATCACTTGGTAAATATGGCCTCATCTGCATGGAGGATCTGATCTATGAGATCTACACTGTAAGGAAACATTTCAAAGAGGCAAAGAACTTCCTGTGGCCGTTCAAGTTATCATCTCCATGAGGTGGAATGAAGAAGAAGACCACACATTTGGTGGAAGGTGCAGATGATGGAAATGGAGCAGACCAGATCAACAGGCTCATTAGAAGGATGGACTAAGGTATCTGCCATGGTGTTTTTATGATTTGGTCAGTGAATAAAGTGTCTGCTTCCAAAATAAAATTATTCTAAATAATAAGTGTCTGTGTATACCTGTGGATACTTTGTGCCTCTAATATCCTTGTAGCTAAGGTCACATTCCTGTTACTTAATATATCTTCTCCCGCCCTCTCCTCCCATTATTCCTCATGCACTCTTGATGTTTGCAACAAATTTAGGTTATAATTACAGCTAGATTTAAGTTTGAATGGTTATGGGACATGTATAATTAAACAAATATTCTCTAAATATTTCTGTATTTTGGATTTTTAAAATATACTAAAATGGTTCCACATAGCAGCTCCTTTTCTTATAAATGAAACTGAGCTTGATGTTCTTAGGCATTTAACCACAAAAATATTGATATTTCTAAAAACACTTCATTCTCCACCCAACCCTGTAATCTATTTTGTTCTAAGCGATCCAGAGAAAATAAAAATGAATCATGTTTGAAGTCGACACCATTCAAGGGTAAATTGTGTCTCACTTTGAGTCATATTATATGTTCATTATATCTAGAAAAACAATTTGGATAATAAAAGTGCCAAATGTTAGCTCAAGCTATAAACATAAAATGACATGTTTACATTATGCATCAAACTTTTCTAGATTTCTTTTCTTAATGCTTCTCATCTTGTACTAAAATTCTTAAGCCATTTATTCTTCGATTTATGGGATAGATTAATTATTTTTGATTAACAAAAATTAGAAACCTTAATTGGACTATAGTCGAGATTTGGTTGCATTAAATGAATCCACTAGTGATCAAAAAATGTATTTTTAAAAGGAGTTAGGCTAATATATCAGCAAATGAGGAGCTATAAACATGATTAATACACACATTAGACTTTCCTTATCACATTTGCTGGCAGTTTTTATCCGGTCACAGCTGAAATTCCATTGAGTTCTTTCTCCTTTTGTATAAAATACAGATTATGTGGAGACAGCAGTCTGAGCAACTGGAGTTTCATCTTGTCTGCCCATTAATTATTAATGCTGTCTCAGGGCTCCTTATCTATCCCTGCTGAGAGACAGAGGGCCGTATTTTTATAGTAACTTCCCAGTTTAGAAAACAGCTTGGATGGTGCCTTTGCGCTTGGCAATAGAGAGAGGATCAAAAGCACTCCCCTTTTTATGAAACCGTTAAAAAGGAATGCTCTAACTCACTAATTTTATTACTGCACTGGAGGGTGGTGTGATTTTTGGAGAGCTCACAAAGGCTTAGAAAACCATATATGTCTTTTGACATCTTTTTCAAAATACCAGGATCTCAAAAGTATTGAATGGCAGCCATTCTGAGTAAGGGCAATTATGTGGTCTGCAAACTGCATTGATAGATTTCCATGAATAGGTTTTAGCTCTGTGTCTATCTGTGTGAACAATAGACCTGGTCTTGAAGAGGTTCAGTGTTGTGCTATAGAGAGCAGAGGCTTTGCAAGGTGCACCGGTGAGGTGATTGGCTCCAACCCGCGCATCTACAGAACGCACCAGGATACTCATGTACCACCACAAGGTGGTGAAAATGACTAAATAAGACGCAACCTTTAGAGCAAGCAGTGGTGGTAATCTCTGGAGTCTGACGGCTTTTCTCTGCTTTGATTATTAAGATTGGTAAAATTTGCAATGCTAGTTTTCAGGAAATAAAAATTTCAAAGTTTATACGGAGTATTTTAACAACTTTAATTTAATCTGGGGAACTGTGAGGTGGTAGGGTAGAAAAAATATATTAAATTCCAAGACTACATTTTTTATCTATCAGAGTGAATAATATCAAAGTAGGATATCTGACTCTTTTTTTTTTTTATGTGTTTAGTACAGGGTCCCATTATGCAAGTCAAGCTTATAGTGATCCTCCTGTTTTCTGCCTTCCCAGGGTAGGAATTACAGGAGCGCTCCACCATGCCTGGTCTTGATGGTGGGCTTAGTGTGTAGGGGGGGGGTAGATATCTGACTTATTAATAAGATTCAGGATAGGGAAATACTTTTCTGTTATTATTTGATTATTTTAAATGGGTCATTTTAACTTTTCTCTTCTATTTAATTTGTCCTTTAGAGGAAACTCCACAAAGGTGTGGAGAATCTTGGAGCACATGAGAACATACGTATATATTTTATCTGAACATTTCCATATATGATGTTGTCACTCTCCTGACTTCAGCAGGCCTCACAGAACTGTTCATTTCCCCCAGGATCACTTGCTGTCTTTGTTCTTCAGTTAGGAGATGCTGCCCTCGAGCTCCTTTGGGGATCCCCAGGCTCCTGGCCATGCAGTCTTCCCAGGCCTCCCTGTGGGCAGATATGACCAGGTAACTCAGTTCTCACCATCTACTTGAGCACAGATGGCTTGTGTAACTCCTGGACCGCATCTTTCGAATGAAAGCTGCTTGCCCTCTCTGCCCCCTTTCCCCCCCCAAAGGCTGGGTTTGGTTTACTGACTCTGCTTCGGTCATGCGGATGAACGCGAAATCTAGGGATCTGCCAACTCACAGTACAGCAGCAGGATATCCCGAGTCCCTGTAGAACCCTGAGGAGAACATGTAGCTAACTCCATGGACCGGGCCACAGAAAAGAAATAAATGTGTATAGTACCTGAGGTTCTTTTACTTAGTATTTCCTCTTTGCAGCAACCTTTCTTAACCCTAACTAGCCATTTGCTAACTTTTAGCAATAGATAACTAATGAATATTTACGATGCCAAAGCCTTGGCCAAATAGCGCTGGCTAGTCATGATGACTTTGCAGCAGAAGGTAGTCAATTTGTGACCAATAAAAGATAATATTTTAAAACAAAATAGTCTTTTTTCTTTTAATTTTTTTAAAGAAATCTCTTATTCATTTCTGTATTTATTTGGCACAGGATCTCACCATGCAGCTCAAACTCATAGTGATCCTCTTCTCTCACCCTCTCCAGTGCTGGGATTATAGGCATGAGCCACCAAGCTAGGTTTCAGTGGCCGGCATGACACGCCAAGGTTTCCAGACTAACATGGCATGCACCACCAGGGACTGAACCAGGGTCCTTGAGCTTTCCAGGCAGGTACTTAGACCGCTGAACTATCTCCCCAGCCCAAAGAAAATATTCTTTTGAGTAAAGCTTTCACCTTAGTCTCTGTTACTGATTGGAGACATAGATGAAGAAATTCTGAAGGCAGTACAAATCAGAGCTTTTTGCGAAGGCGTTGGCTCACTACCAGTCCCAGAGATAAGCATGCCTTTTAGGACTCTGGGACAGAAAATTCTATGACAGATTTTAACATACATGATAGTTCTTTGACATCAGAAATAACCGAAATGTCTTCATGCAAAGACTTAATGCCATATTTGCATGTATTACTCATTCTCAGATGGCTCTCATCATTTTGTGTGTATTGTGACTTGTGTTTTCCATAACAATATGATCCACCTAATAGGTTTTTTTTTTTTTTTTTTTCTTTTTTTCTTCTTTCAAAAGCTTTAAGCTAGAATGAAAGCTAAAAGTCCTTGGCTGTGTGTACTAAACCTGCTATGTGAAGTGTAATAATAATAGTAGTAATGATGTCCTGGACATAAGAAAAACGTCCTTGCACTTCAACGGCATGAGCTTCACTGACTACAAAATCTTTTAATCTTCAAAGTTTGGGTCAGTTTTTGAGTCAGAATATGGTGTCAGGTTTAAGACCCATATTATGGGTTCTCTTAATTCCCTGTATAATGTTGAGGTGGGGAGCCCTGTTATACCCACTTCAGCCACTAGAATCCTAAGAAACTAAATGGCCCACACTTGGTTTTAGTAGAAAGTCTAAGTCACAGAGGTGAGTGCACAAGCCATAAGAAGCACGTGCAGGTAGCGCTCCTAGTGGTGTGCCTCACTTCGCTGCCACTGTGATGACGACTCTTAAGACATTAGGAAGAGCGGCATCATTTTTTCTGAAACCACTAGCTGTACACGGACAGTGACTGACCTGTTCGTGACTTTGTGAAGATGTTCTCAAAGAACAACACAGTTTTCCTATGCGACTCAGATGAACAAATCATGGCCATAGGAGCATTCTGTGCTGTATTTCTGTCCTAAAAACTATTCAAAGAGGAAAATTTATGTCTTCTCCTTTAACTGCCAAGTGTTCTTTTCACTCTGATTAAACCTATACTGTCAGCAACAACGCACAACTGATACTCTGGAATGATGCTAGACATCTCAGGCAAGGACCGATTGAATTATTGCTGAATTCCTGGTTGTGAGGGTTTTCTTTACATCTGAATTAGCACCAGGGGTGAAGCGATCGTTGACCTTTCAAATGTGGCAGTGAGAGATCTGGCTGTGTGACAGAAAGTCCAAAATCAGGAAACTTGGAAAAATAACAAGTTAGAGAACCGTGGCTGATAGAAGAACATTAATATTAAATAATGAAAAAGAATGTAAACAGATAAGAGATTTGGAGAGCTCTAGATCTTTAAAACCCTGCAAGAGGGATGGCAAAGATAAAAAATGATAAGACCTGTCAAGAAGAACAAAGTCAATGTGTGTACATTATTCAGTTTAAGGAATTAGAGTCACAAGGTCAAGTGCGGGTTACATTAAATATGAATAATGAGGAACAAAATAAGTAAAAAGCAAGTTAGCGTCATAAATCAGTTCCAGAACAACTCGGATGGAGTGTGGTTTGGGGTAGGGGGAAGGATAGCTGAGGATAAACCGCTGTAGCCTGTTGAAATGTCAAGAGCTATTGCCAATTACTAAATATCAATGCGTTCATTTAGAATTTCAAAGTTTGGGGTCATCAAATAGTGCTCCCTATCTACTGGTGAAGGTTATCAAATTTGCACTTTGAAATGTACTTAAAAGAGATGAAAAGCAAAGCAAAAACACTGCCATGTGTAGGAAAAAGGAAACACATTAAAGTGCAATTGTGGAGAAAGAACATGTGATTCCTCACTGTAGCCTGTTAGTCTGAGATGGACTAGAAGACGACCCGGTAGGGGGCCCCAGCGCTTGATTTTCAGCTGTGTAGACGGCATCAGGGAGGGAGTCGCTGTGAAGGAGCACCAAAAATAGGGGTCTAGGATGAAGATTTGGGCAAGGTTCCATGTGCTGAGGTTAAGGGCCACAATCCCTTGTTTTTTCTGCTCCCACGGAGAGCTGTAGGAACCAGAGGAACAAGAATGGGCCCTTGGGGAGGGAGGGGACGCTAGAGTGTGCCACTAACAACAGATTAGAGTGCAGCGGAAGCAGGGCCCCACACGGGGACCGGGCTGGAGCAGGTAGTGATGAATAAACACGCGTGCAGTCGAGGCCTTCAGAGAGGAGGAAACTGAGGAGCGATGAGGAAGATGATTTAGTCTCCTTAGAAATGACTCATGCAAGGCACAGAATATGAAGAAAATAAAGAAGTGTCCACATTCATCAAAGCACTTGATAAAGGACGGGGGATGCACAGTGAGGGAGAACAAATCACTGGGACAGGATAAAGGAGAGGAGCTGTAAGCGATGTAGGAAAAGGAGGCCAGATTGGCCCTATAACACAGGAGACAAACATACCCCTGTTGAATTATAGTCGGCACAGATCACTCTCTCAGTCCCAGAGTTCACTGAAGCCAGGAGAATACTGACTCTGTCAGCTAACGTTGCTCACTATTTATTTGCAATCCTTTTATTCATGGCTCTTTCTCCCCCTAGGAAGGGGTGATACCCCACAGATATGCACAGAAGATCCTGACGCGGTATATGCTCACACCAAACCTGAGGGCGGTGTTTGTACAATACTCATTGAGTCAAGTTTTGATGATCCCCTCTGCCTTCAGGAATGCTTTGAAGATATTCTGAATTTCTTTGACCTCAATAGTTTTAGTGATATAATTGATACGTGTTTCTGAACTCACTGTTTTCCATCCTGGTATCTCTTCCTGTGTTTGTCCTACTTCATCTTTCTGAATCACATTTTATATCATGCCTTCCATATCTGAGTGACAGGAGAAAGCAGAGCTCCCTACAAACCTCTAAGTGAACACAGAGCATGAAGAGATGTTTCAAAATAATCACTGCTGAACCCATATAAACCTGCATACTATACCCTAACCAGTAAGAGATAAAAAGACCCAGCAAACAGATAGAGAACTCTTTGGTTCTTCAGTATCACTGTGCAGGCAGCTCCCTGGACTTAGTTCTCTTTCTCTTGCTTTGTCTTGACCTTACGGTAGGTAAAAGATATGAGCGTTTTTATTTTCTCCAGGAAAATTAATTGCTGGCTGTTATGGTTTATGTCTAGTTGTTCCCCCAAAGCCTGATGCAGCCATGGGCGGGGACTTCTATAGATTGAGTCACTGGGATTGTGTGTTTTAGTACTGATCTAGAGTTTGAGACTTGATCCATGATCCCTGGGATTATGTGTTTTAAGTACTTCTGGGATTATGGGTGTAGCCAAAGGCAGATAAACAGAGCCTGAATGTAATATAAAGAGAGACAGACTGGAGCTGTTGCTCTCTGCTCCTTTTGTTGGTTGTGTCTGTCTCCATTGTTGCTGTTCCACTGCCATGACCTGAATGCTCTCTGCCCTGCTCCACTCAGACTTGGGCCAGCTGAATACGGACTGAAACCTCTACAAACTGTGAGCTAAATAAACCTTTCCTTCCTCCATTTTGAGGGTTGGGTATTTGTCCCAGCAAGGAGTAAAAAGTAACTAAGACACTGGCCACGAGCATATCAAGGAAATAAATAGCATCAAAATGGGAAGCACAGTATTAAAAGTTCATTATTGAATATCTCCACTAGACCTTCAAGCTGCAAAACAGCAGGGCCTTGTCTGCTTTATTGTCCCTGTATCCCAGCAATTCACCATCTATATCAGACAATCGCAGTTGTTTATTGAGTGAATAAACACTGAGTAATAGCGTGAAAGCGTGCACAGCAAGAACCGAGATGTACAAGGATAGATAGCTTAATCCAGTATTATTGTTGGAAAATTTAATGTCTCTCTTTTGAAAATGGACAGATCTTGCAGGCAAAAAGTCATCAAAGACATAATTGAACTCTATGCCCCTGCCCATCAACTGGCTATACCCAGCACTCCTAAGGGGCATCATCCAATAACAGTGGATGACACATTCTTCTCCAGCTAACTTAAAAAACTCACTAAGATGGGTCACCTCCTGGGTCACATAGCAACAACTTTAAAGACGAGAAATTACACTACGTCTTCTCTTAGACCACAAAGGAATTAAACTAGGAATCAATAACAGAAAGTAAATGACTAAATTCAATAATCAACTTGAATTATATTAGATAATTCTGGAGTGGTAATAGCTTCTTATTATAAGGCAAGAACTTGGTTCTGTTCACTAGAAATATATTTGGGTGTTGCCCTGTCTTGGATATGCCACAAATGTGGTTTTGGTCCATTTTAACTTTCTTCTTAATTGACAAATATAGGACAACTAGTGATTTCTCAACTATCTGATATTTTGAGAATGAAAAACAGAAGTCCCCAGGGACGTTGACTTTGCTATCTACTTTAAGGACAGATGTTCTTCCCAGACCTCCACTGATGGCCAAGCTGGTACTATGAGAATCCTTAACTATAAATAATTCCTCTGGCCACCTTTCCCTGATGTAAATATTTATACTTTTGTTATTTCTCCTTCTGTCTTAAATAAGCAGTGTCGATGCCCCCAGGCCATACAAATGGAGACTTAGGAATGGGATTTTAAACCACAAAAGTTTAAGTATTTTCACAAGTACTTTTGGAAGTAGTTTATTCAATTTTCGGACTGGGAAGATCGTCAAAAGAGTTTTGTAGTAAAGGTTGCAGTCTGGCCTACTAAACTACTAAATCAACAATTTCTATGGGCAGAAGGGTAGAAAGTGGGAGAAATGGAATAAATCCTAGTATTAGAGGCCTCTGACACCTGACATTCCCTTTGAGACACAAAGAAGCTTTGAGTTAGGCGCTGGGCCTGGCTGTGCTCGTGCAAAGCTTATCCTGAGTGCCTTTCTCATACTGTCCCACACTTGACCCCACTCCCAGCTTCTTTATTTTTCTGAATTTACCCTTTTATCCTCTGCCACCAGTTTTGAGCTTTTTTCTCTCATTTGTGATTGCCTTTGAATACTTAAGCTTAGCTTAGTCCTCAACTATGAATTCGCTCATTCAGTATACATTCCCCTGCCCACAGTGGAAGTCTTTTTAATCTGTACAAAAATTCTGTTCCATTTCCGTTACAGTGGAACTCTACAAACCTCATAACCAACAAGTGAAGCCTAACTTGTTATGCCTAACAATGTCGTGTACATCAGTCAGTGAAAGCTGATGGACCTTTGAATTGTAGGAGATGAAAAAACGGATAGTACCAGCCAGCCACGTCTTTGGAGAAATCCTTGCAGCATGCTGTGACGTGAAGGCAGTTAAGCCAGTTCCCATTCCTCTTTTGCTCAGAAGCACTACAGTTAACTTAATTTGCTCACTTATTTCTGCTCAAAAATTACTCTGCCTAGAGACAGGTAACCGTGGCTTTCAATTCAAATACCAATTTCTTCTTAAAACCAACAGTCAGTGAAGATAATTTGGAGATTTGGACAGATTTACTGTAATGCTTTTATTTCAATATTAACTAACGTCTAAAATTGCCAGCGTATTGGGCTTGGGTTTTGCCTGGTGTTTTATGATTGGTTGCTACCAGTCAAAATTCAAAGTTTCGTAAGTTGCATGGTGGTGAGAAGGTGCATATATGCTTAGCCTTTAGAGCAGGCATACTCAGGCTCATCTATATGCATTGGCAACCTCGGGCTTTTTAACACTCCGCTCAAATCAACTAATGTAACCACTGAATGTGATGCTTCTTCTTTACAACGTTAGCCTAAAATTTGATAGAAAAAATGCTGCAAAAAAAATAAAAGAGAAGAGGGGATAAAGAGGAAAAGATGTATCTCAGTGACTTGTCGCTGAGACAAAATATCTGATACCCAAAGTTAAAGGAGGCAAGATGTGCTTAGATTACAGTTTGCAGAGATTTCCGTGCATAAGCGACTGGCTCCAGGCATGGACAACGCAGGAGGAAAGGCATCACCAAGGGCAGCAGTTCATGGCAGGCGCGCTGCAGCAAAGCGCCAAGGGAGAGCAAGGAGGCCGGCTGCTTTTGGACCCTTACATTGCCTGCAGGCTACTGGCCCTAGGGTGGGTGTGGGACCCCCACTCTTAATCATCTTACCACATAGAAACGATTGTTAGCATTTTGGTGCATAACCTCCTAGTCATTTTTGAGGCACAGTTTTTAAAAAACGTAGGATTTTGTTGCAAGCACTGCTTGGCAGCCTGCTTTTTTTTGCTTACTAATATGTCATAGCTTTCTGTATCGCAGAGTAGCAGCCAGCAACAGTTTTTTTTTTTTTTTTGCAAAGGGAAAAGAGTAAATATTTTCAACTTTGCAGACCATATGGTGTCTCTCACAGCTATTCATGATAGCCAAAAAGTTATGGAAAACATGTAAAAGATGGAGTACAGCTATATTCCAATAAAGCTTTATTTACAGAAGCATTTAGTTCCGCAACATGCAGTGTCAAATGCTATCATAAAGGAGTCTTTCAAGGCATCATTTAAGTCACCTCATTCGCCTCCAGTCTAGGAAGATTCTAGTGAGATATAACGTCAATAATGTTTCACCTTTACTCTTGACTCTTCCTCCTCGCTCCTCTCTGCATCCTGCCGTTGTTTGCTGACCCATTCCTGGGCTGGCTGGCTGCTCACGCCCATGTACACTGTTTCGTCTGATCCGCTTCCTTCACTTCTCCTGAGTATTACCTGCCACCGCAGAATATTAAAAGAAGAAAGAGCTGGAAGGCATACACTGCTCACCTTTGACTGGGCAGCATCCAATGCTCTGTTTTTGATTCATCACATTCCCTTAATATATTTCTCGAAGCTGTGTCTCCTCGTTGAGTCAGACGCTCACTCTCCTGACTTTCTCTGCAGGTGATTTCATCTCCCAGTCTCACAGAGTTCTCAGATTCTGTCATGCATAGTCCTCAGCGTCTCCCTGCCCTGAAGAATTGCATAGGAATGGGGTGATGCGGTGTATGTCACTCAACTCCTCAGAGCCCATGAAAGACTGACCTTTCCACCTGTGGGACCCGTTCAATCGCTTGGGCCAGCTTTCCGATCTGCCACCACTTAGCTTGCTGTTTTGCATTCACCATCCCGCATAATCCTAATTGTCCTGTCTATAAGCACATCCCCAACCTAAACACTGAGCACAAATAAGGAAAGGTGTCCGTCATTCTTATTCTGAGAGGTTAGCAGCCCAGGGTCCGCTGAACCACCCCTTCTCCCATCCCTCCCACTTATCCATATCAGTTTGGCATGGATGTGCATGCTCAGTAAAGACCTTTTTTTTTTTTTTCAAAAGAACCCAGTGATCTTTTAAACTCACCTTGTTTCTTCCACACGAGCATGTTCTCAGTATTTTGTTTCCTTGCTTGGACTTCAAGGTGCCTGTGTTCTGCATCTCCAAGCTTCTCAGTCTTTCTTTTGTTTTCATTTTAGAGCTTCTCTACTGATTCTTTCTTCCTGGTTCAAGTTGTTTCCAACAGTTCCACTTCTGCTCCTTCATCTTTCTACAAGTGCATGTGTGTATTGGTGTGTGCGTGAATTTATCTGTACTCACAACCTTGCAGTCTCAGGAAGCTGTGGCCCTTCAGATCTGTTTCTCCAGTTCTCATGGCATGATGTCTGCTTCTCATGCCCTGAGACGAAAATCCTGGGGCCTCAATTGCCTCCCACATCTGCACTAAAAGTAAAAGAAGAAGAAACGACAGGCCAAGATGACCAAGCTCGACTCCCCTCATCAGCTCCCACTTGCACATTGAAGTGCCACTCTGGGAAGAGCCGGTCTTTGCTACCAACTCAAGTGAAGTGGTACAAGAGTTCTTCCAGGGAGAAAAACAAAGACATAAGATGACGAGCAATGAACTACCGTTGGAACGCAGCACAGGCACATGACCATATTGTCCAAAACAATAGATTTTGGCACTCACTGGCTGAGAGGTGGGTAGCAATTCCTTGACACACACACACAAAAAAAATGCCAACACAGTCCAATCTTTAATAAGGAGGATCAGAAAAATCATATAGGAAGAGCCCTCCTGAGTTCCCTATCAAGGATGAAGCTGGAGGAGCTGTGTGCCTGTTCTAGGCTGCACTATTACAGCATCAGTCCGACCAGGATGTAGCTCACCACACTTCACAGACTTGCTCACAAGAGTAACCTCACAGGCACAAGGAACTTAGACATATCCATCAAATACTTATTGAACAATAGGCTACTCTAACAGAGGGAAGAACTTGGATGGCAGGATTAAAAATAAAACCACAGTAAACTCAGACAATCCAGAAGCTATGTGCATGTCCACCACTACACATTCTTGAAATTTTATAGGGAAGGCAAAATCCGGGCTATGTATCTTGTGCTATGAGAGATTAAAAGGATACAGTTGTTGAACTGTATTAATAGTCTCCAAACTACACCCACATATTGGTAGATGATAAAAGTCTGATGACTGGAGAAGTTCGAGAACAACCTTTTCCTAGTAAGTGGCTCATGCCAACCTAGAGCCACTTCTGAGTAGCCAAGATCAAAAATAAAGAAAGATAAAGCAAAAACAAAGCACAACCCCAAAGAAATAACACTTCACAGAATTAGTTCAGTTAATTCACTAAACAAATAATGAAATGACAAAGCAAATTAGTAAAATGATAAAGCAAAGACTATACAACTCAATTAAATATGGAGGTTAAGCCATAGGCTTTTTTTAAAAAAAAGATTTAATTCCTTAAGTATATGTTGTCATTAGATTCAAAGATACAAAATGAGCTGGTATGGTGTATACCTATAATCCTAGTACTTGGAGGGTTGAGGTATGAGGATTGCTGCTTGTTCAAGGGCAACCTGGGCTATACAGCAAGTTCAAAGCCAACCTAATCTACTTAGCGAGACCCGGTCTCAAAGAATCAAAACCCAAACAAAACAAAACAACAACAACAAAAAAATCAAGATGTAAATGGGCTTATAGTAAAGTGAAATCAATGCTATGCAAAGATAAAAAGTCTGGAGGGGATACAGTCTTGTAAATCATAGTTCCTAAAACCAAATCTATGCCTAGGTACAAAAAAGGAATATTTTGTAATAATAAAATGTCAATCTAACAGAAAATATCAAAATTATAAACACATGTACATGACCAAAAATATTCAAACTATGTGAGACAAGAACTGCCAGAGTTTAAGAATAGGAGTTGGAAAATTTAATAATCTAATTGCATTGTGGAGTGAAGAACTAGTCAGAGTATCAATAAGAAAATAGAGACATTGGATATCATAAACCAACAAGATCTAGTAGAGTTCTAGTAGAGGTAGTGTACTTATATTTCTATTAAGTAAAAAGCAAAAAAAAAAAAAAAAATGAATGTTTTGTTATACAGGTCTTGCTTCAACTTGCCCTTGACCACCCAGCAAGAAAAAAAAAAAAAAATCCTTAATTACAATGCATGGAACGCAGAGCTAGATTGGTGAGATGAGCTTTAGGAGGCTTAGATTCAATAGCCTCCAACGTCACAAGCTTCACTGGTGGCACACTGCAATTGGAAAACCTTTGATTGTATATGTATCTGCTTCCTCTTAGTCCAAAGGGAAGTATATTCTTTCCTGTTTTTTTTTCTTTCTTTCTTTCTTTTTTCTATGCAACATTAATAGGGAGGTGGGTCATGCCCACACACTGCACT
>PVJA010016109.1:0-44072 GCA_004027025.1 Myocastor coypus
AGCTCAGGACCAGCCTCAACTGCATAGTGAGACCCTGTCTCAAAAAGACAAAAAAAAATAAAAAATAAAAAATAAAAGCCGGGCGTGGTGGCACATGCCTGTAATCCCAGCACTTGGGAGGCTGAGGCAGGAGGATCGGTGCGAGTTCGAGACCAGCCTGAGCTACAAAAGTGAGCTCAAGGCCAGCCTGAACTGCATAACAAGACCCTGTCTCAAAAAGACAAAAAAAAAAAAAAAAAACATTTAGATACCATCAAATCCCAAGAAAAATTGGCTGTTATCAAGAAATCTACTAACAACAGATGGTGAAGAGGCTGTCTGGAAAAAAGAAAAATTTCTCTTCTGTTGGTGGGAATGTAAGGTGGTACAACCACTATAGAAATCAATGTGGAGCCTCCTAAAAACCGAGAATTGGAGGTCCCATCTACTCAATTCTTCCATTCTGGATAGTTTTCCAGAAGAATTGAAAACATCATACCTCAATGATGTATGTGCACCCATGTTTATAGCAGCACAATTTTTCATAGCTAAAGAATTCAAACACCCATCCCCTAAACAACGGACAAAAATATGTGGCATTTTTATACAATTGGGTGTTGCTTAGCTGTAAAGAAAAAATAATTCTGGACATTTATCGCTAACTGGATACAACCAGACCTATAGTGATGAGTGAAGTAAATCAGACCTACATGTGCAAACATCCTACTGGCTCTATAGTGTAAGAACCAGGAAGAGTAAATAAAATACTAAGGTTTAATAAATATAGTAAAAGGTGAAGAAAGTGGTAGAAAGGAATAATTTGGATGAGGAAAAAGAGAAAAGAAAGAAAAGGATGGGGAAAAACATGTATGCATGTACACAGACTAGTGAGGATAATTGTACTATTAATTTTCATTGGCTTTTTGAAGGGAGCAGCTAAAGCTGAAAATTTTTATCTTGACCAATTTACACGCTTATGTCTGGTAATCTGAGCAATTACTTTGCAGACAACAGTATGCAATACAACAATCATTGTTGAATTCCTATCATCTTGTTTTTTGAAGTTCTGTGTCACTTCTAATGTTTTATCTTTTTTATTATTTTTAAATAAATTAAATAAAAAGTAAATCATGTGACCATTTTCTGGCATAAAATTGTTATATAATGAAGTTGTTTAAGATAATCTTGCATTCAAACTTTAAAGAATAACCTTAAAAACAATATTGAACCAAAAGTTTGCCTATTGAATTGGCAAAGTTCAAGTCTATACTATTTAAATTCAATGAAAATATATTGAAATGTTATTCTCCTACAGTTTTAGAATGACAGTAATGATTCACAAAACTCTCTTGAAGAACAATTAGGAAATGTGCATAGATACCTCAGGCCAGGAGTGTAGGTCAGTGGTAGAGCACTTGCCTAGCAGTTGTGAGACCATGACTTAAATCCTCAGTACTGCAAAAGGAAGACTTGATTTTTAAAATTGCCTTTTAATCTAGTTCCTTCACTTCTGGAGTTGTTTCTAGGAAATAATCTGAAGTATATAGAAAGGCTCATGCATAAGTATTTCAACATTTCAATGCTATTTGTTTGTGTCAGAAACAACCCAAATAAAACAACAGAAGTCATTCATAAGGACATCGTAGTTTTCATATTGTTCCTTACACATTTTGAGTTTCCCAGGCCATCTTCTCAGTCTACATGGCCTCACATCCTCACAGCCCTGTGTCTGTGACAACACTGTTCCTCTCACATTGCCTCATTTTTATTTCTGGTCAGCCCTAGAACATGGAATCTCCCATAGCAAAGATACATCTACAGTCCAGCACAGTACCTGCCATAGTCGATGTTCAACTCAAATAAATAAGTAATTTTTACATGGAAAATGGTCCACAAGATCCTCCAAAGTGACCCACAGGCCATGTGACTCTTTTCATTAGGGTGATAGTGGTCATTGTATCATGCTGCCAGCTGATATTAGAGGCTTTGCATTGATAAGCTTCACAGAGCACAAATTTAATGTCATCTTCAGAATCTTTCTTTGTAGATGTTGAATCATTCCCTTACAAGTATCTGGTAGCTGTGATAAAAATTTGTTTGAAAGTGGGATTTAAAGATCAGTGTCTATTGCAACTTCAGTCAGATGTGTAAAGCAGACTTACCATTGTCATCTGTGGGATCTGTCAGGATTTGATTTCCAACACAGCCATGCTGTCTCACAGGCATCAAACTTCAGTCTCTTTCCAGCTGTTGTTTTGCAGACAAACATCTTGTTCTGAATACTAAAATGAAAAGTGTTCCCGGAGCTTTATGAGTCACATGTAAATTACTTACCTAGTTTAACTATTACTTGGGACTTAATTTATCCAGGTGTCATTAGATATGAAATAATTTGCAAAACTTCAGCAAATTCTTCCAGTTATCCTGATGTAATTGCTATTTTTAGATAACAGCTACAGTAATTATTTCACATTTATACATAACTCTATAGTTACTACAGACTTTGACATTAGTACAAGAAAAAGAAGTAAGAATATATAATACAGCACCTCAAACAAAATGTAGTAGATAACAATGCAACGCTACATTTGAATTACTCTTCATTAAGATCTATAGCTCAATTCAAAAGAAAAAAAAGAAGTGTAAAAAAAAGAGTGTAAAATAAAACTAATGAATTCCAAGGGCTCCAAAAATAGCAAAATATAATTTCCTTCTCATTTATACAAAAGACAAGGCACATCAGGTTACAAAGTGTTTTGAAAATTACATCTTTGTGTCTTCTCAACACAAGCACAAAGCTCCTTAATCTTCCCCACAACTCTTTCTGCTCAACTTTTCAGCTCCCTCTGGCATCCCGGCATAAATAATGGTCTAATTTATGGCTGCCCGATAAGCACCTGCGAAGACTAGGAATAGCAGTTAGGTCTCTGCTCAGCATCTTAGTGAAAATTTTCACATAACTTGCAAAGAACTCATTGATGAGGCAGGTACCCGTATGTGAATTATGAGAATATAGGCAATGAACTGGATTGAATGACGACCATATTATTTACACAACCTGTGGCATTCCTTCCTTGCCAATTTACATGGCAAAATACCTACTTCATTAGCAAACCTAAAATGGTGAGCTACTTTGATACATTATAAAAACAATCTCCTACAGGGGCCCGGCGGGATGGCTCAGTGGTCTAAAGCGCCTGCTTGGGGAAGCTTGGGCGGCTTCAGGGACCGCGGTTCGATCCCGGGCACCACATGCTGCGCCAGCCCTGCCCTTGGGGCAGGCTGAGCCGGCCATAACAATGAATGAATAAACAAATAAAGGTTCTGAAACAAGAAAATAAATAAATAAATAAAATTTAAAAAAAAGAAACAATCTCCTACAGCCTGTATCAATAGCCTCCAGCATTGCAAGCTTCACTGGTGGCCCACTGCAATTGCAGAACATTTGACTATGTATGCATCTGCTTCCTCTTAGTCCAAAGAGAAGAATTTTCTTTTCCTTTTTTTTTTTTTTTTCTTAGAAACATCAATAGGAAGGTGGGTCATGCCCACACACTGTGCTCTGTAGAACTATTGTGAGGACAATATGCAATGTGTCAACTGTTAAAAAAAGAAAGGGGAAAAGAAAAAGAAAGTAATGTTTATTGAAAGTGTTAATGTTTAACTGTTTGATCAATCTTATATACCTATATCTATCAATCTAAACTGATCTGATGATGAAAATATGCAATATAACCATTGTTAAATTTAAATAATAATTTTAAAAAATAAAAACAATCTACAAATGTACAAACATGCACTCTCAAAAAAACTGAACATAGTAGTTGGCTTTAGCATAATCACAAATATATCCGAAATTGGCACAACTGTTAGTCGCACAATTGAGGGAAATGCTTCTGCTCTGGTCTTATCTAGATTTTTCTCTTTTGGCATTCTAATTCTGCATCTTTAAATTATCATTTTCTGTGTTCAAAGGTGGTCTAATTTATTCTGTTCTGAAATGCAACGGTATGTTCTTATATACAAAAATTTCTGCAATTTTTATGATTCTTTTCTTGCATAAAAGTCTGTACATCGGGGGACACCCACTCGGAACCCCCCTCCTGTCCCTCTCTCAGACAGGAGCTTTCTTTTTCTCAATAAATATGTTCTGCTCATTAAAAAAAAAAAAGTCTGTACAGATCAATTCTCTCTGTTGCATTTGTTCAAAGTCTCTAATTTAAATTCAGACTGTGCTCTCAAAAGAATATGCTTACTAAAGGTTCATGTGTTGGAAATTTAATATCCATGTTTCTATGTCGATGTAAGTAGGATTAGATGAGGTTATGAGGATGGAGCCACCATGATAGGATTGGTGGCTTCAATAAAAGAAGGAAAGAGATGACATCATTGATATCCTTGCTCTATCGTGTGATTGCTTTGGCCACGTTATCATGTTACACTGGTGGCGCCGCAAGGAGGCCTCCTGAGCTTAGAGTTTCCAGCCTAGAAACACGAGCCAGATAAACTTCTTTGATCTATAATTTACTCAGACAGTGACATGCTGATGTAGAAACTTACAGCAGACTAAGACCAAATGGGCCTGAAGTTCCATATTTTCTGGTGGAAGGATATACAAAACATCTGCTGTACTTTATGGTACTCTAGGACACTGCTCAATGTGTGCTGGGCTAGAAGCAGAGGCCTATTTTGTAAGTTCTCCATCTTTACTATGCTGCACTAGAAACTGAATAGAATTTCTGGATTGTTGGAAGGAAAAAATAACTCCTTGGCCAGGCTTTCTTGACTCTCCAACTTCTGTATCACACTAGTGAATACAGTGGAGCACCTCCAGGGCTCATGGAGACTGCGCACAGGATTCACCGCAGAGGAGTTCTTTGTATAACAATACAAAACTGTGCAGCCTTTTTCCAAATAGACTTTAGGTCTCCCTACCTGAATCTAGAAGGTATGAGAGATCAGGAAGCTGTTCCGAAGAGTGTGATTGTATTTGAAGAAAGAAAAGAAAACGCACAAAATATTGCCTGTTATCAAAAAGAAGGATATTTGCACAAATCCCCAGTGGCAAGATCCAGAATGTTTTAAGTGCAAATGGCACTGGGTTGAGAAAGCACTTGAGCTGCTTACCTAGAAAAGTGCTGCATGAAAACCAGAGTTCATCTCGAAGTGATTTGTTAAGTTAACCATTTTCTTATAAGAAACCCTGAAATAAAATATGTTTGATCAACAGTAGATGCTCCTCTCTGCAACCTATGGACAAATTCCAGTGCTTCCAATAAAGAAAAAAAGAACCCAACTGCCAGTCATTCAGAGGCTCTGTCAGATTTTCTGCAGGAGTACCTGGTGAGATGACTCTGTGCTCTCCAATAACGAAGGTAGATGTACTACCTAGCTGCTGTGCTGTTGGCCATGCTGTGGACTATGAGAAGCTTACAAAGTGTAAGACCCTACACACCATGAAGTTCTCTGCTAGTAAGAACTACTTAGGAATTCTAATATTTTAGTGTCAAGTCAAAAGAGAAAATGAGACTTTTCAGAGGTGAGTGTATAACACTGTGAATCTTGTAGATCTTCAACAGAAACTCATCTCAAACACCCTGGAATATTAATCCATTTTAATGCAGCTCAAAAGAATGATTCTGATACAGGTATGTGAGCTCCGCATGTGCACATTAATCCTAAGTACACTTTTGGCTTTGTTTGGAAACCAATTTCAACTTTTAAGCTTTGGGAACCATATTAGGACCCAATGAGATATTTGCATTTAAATTACAGTACTACATGCCTTTCATATCAATTACACTAGAAGAAAATAGACATTCCTGGCAAAACGACCAAAATAAAATTGACACAATACTATTTATCCAGTTTGTATGCAAGACCCATAGAACAAAAGAAAAACAAAGCTGCCCAGGTAGAAAGTTCACTTTTACCATTGCTAAATACAAATTCAATGATACATGTTAAAAGCACAGAAAGGCAGATTTCATCACAGGCCATTCTGGGACTGGATGTGTGTAACAGATCTTGTTGTAGAAGAACCATATATGGTACAAGTGCAATTTATAGCCAAAGAACAGTAGAAGTGTCAATGGATGGAAAGTTTTGATGACAAAACTTCAGGAGATTATAGCCAACCCAACCTGATCAGATGCTTACAGAAGACAAGCCAGGATCAGCAGCCATTATCTCAGAGGCTGGGGGAGAAGAAGGAGAAACCTGATTAGTTACCAAAGGTGTACCGGAGAGCGCCTAGCCGAATTAGGAAGGTTCTTGCTCAAACCTAGTTTTGCAAAGGTGTACACATTTGGTCTAGGAGAAGTTTCAGAATCTTTTCTAAAGTGAAGAATCTTTGTCCCCATGTGGAAAAGATATGCCATAGACCTAGATCATCTTCCCAGCCTTCTCTAGGATATTACAACCAGTTAACAAAAGATTTCCGTAGACTGAGTAAGCAGTGCTTACAGTAGCCCACGGAAAAGCATTCCTTTGTTCCTCACCTCACTCCTTCTCAAGGGAAAGCAAGCTGCTGGCCCACGTCACCCTCTTGGGATGACCCCTGTCTGCTGCTGCGTGCTCCACATGGCCATTTCCCACTCTCTGTTTGCAGCCACTTCCCTCAGTTTGTGCATCAGGTCACCAGGTCTCCACTCGGAAGTCAGCTCCTCACAAAAGCCATCCTTAGCTATGCACTTCAGGTATCTGTGCACCAAGCTGCAGTCAGAAACTATAGCATACTCTGCTTCACTGTCACTTTACAATCCTTGTAATGAAGTATGACTGTGCTATTTTTTTGGTGTTTAATTCCTTTTCTGCGTCCCTAAGTAGAATGGAGCTCCTGTGAGTAGAAATGTAATGTAGTGCTTTCTTATCACTATAGCGTCGTTTTTCATCTTCCTTAAGCTGTAGGAAAAAGAAAAGAAGACTATAGATGAATTTTAAAAGATGGGTGTGAGGCCCATGGTAAAACAGATGGATGGACAGATCTTCTCTTCTAGTCACTACTTCCCCTCTCTTCTGTCCTTAAAAGAAAAAGTTTATTTTCCTGAACTATATGTCCCTCAAGTCATAACCCTATTTCTTTTCCCTTAAGGCAGGTGAATTTTGACCATCAAACTCCAAAGGAAGTGGTTTCAGCAGAAGGTAAATCATATCCAAACAAGAGGACACAGCTGTCATGGAATACTGGTGGCAATATATACAAGTTTGCAAAACCTAAATTGTTATACAAAATACTTGTTTGCACTTTTAAAAAGAATAGGCCATGTGCCATACCATTACTTTTCTTTTTTATTAATTATGAGTTGAAAATAACTTCTGAGACCAAACATGCAGATTTTCTTCTTTCTTTTTAATTGCTGCATAATATTCCATAGCATGGATGTACTATATTTTATTCAGCCCTCTTGATGAACATTTAGTTGCTTCCAGATTTCCACTATTATAACCATATTTCAATAAGTCCACTTGTACATATGTCTTCCCATCTGTACAATTTTATGTATGTTGTACAAATTCCCCACTCAGCATTAAACTTTCAATAATAAATTTTCTGCCCAACCTCCCAACTTTCACCACACTGCTATGCAGATGTCACTGTCCAAAACCTAGCACTAGCTGGAGTTCTAGGGGGAAGCTCATATGCATAATATTGACAGCCAGATGGGAACAGAAGTTGGTGATTTTAGTAATTTAATACACACTTAGTGTTGAAGATTCTCTGAAAAAATTAAGTTAAGGAATTTGATGGAAGCCTAAGGAATGCTGTCAAAAACTGGACAGTTCAAGATTAACCCTGTTCACAGAATGATGAGTTGATCTGCTGTTCAGGATTGCTGTGGAAAATGCAAGAATCTTATAGCAAAACGGTATCTGTTTTATGGCATTCAAACAGTGTGAGCTTCGTGGTCCTATTGGTTTCTCTGCATTCAAGTCCCACGAGGCAACACAGCTGGTGCATCAGTGAGCTGTGTTACAGCTGAGGACACTCAGGATTCAGGCCCCCCAAACGTTTACAATGGCTGCAGGCAAAACTTCCCATACGATTTCCCAAAGGGAGCCATTTTTATTATACTTTTCAGCAAATAATCCCTCTGATCCAGAGGAAGACATTATCTCTAGCATCCAACGCTGTTCACTACACCAATATCCTTGGAAATATAGTTGGTGCCTCTTCTCATAAGACGTTCAGACACGTGTGGAGATTTTTCTTCAGGCAAAACCTTCCTAGCGTCTTTTCCACATCCAAAGTGACCAAGTTTAGTGAATCTGAAGCTCATCTGATTTATGGACACCAAAGGTGAAGAAATAAAAACCAATAAAGTAGAAGGCAGATGAGTTTACTTCAGGGAGTCAATCTCAAATCTGATGTCCTCACAACACTAGAGAGAGCAAAAACCACAAGAAGAAAAACTCTACCACATATAATCAAAAAGCATAATCTCCATTGTGCCTATTGCAAGTTAAGTGCTGGGCTCCCAAAATACACACTCATTTCTTAATTCCTGGGACCTATGGACATTGCTTTATTTGGGAAACAAAAGGACCTTGTAGCTGTAACTCAGTTCTGACCTTGAGACCTGTGAAAAAAATAATAACTTTATGTTGTTTGAGCCACCCTGGGCTTCCATGACCCTGAAAAGTAGACGAGACTATTTTGCCATTTGGAGGTCCTCGCACACTGAACACTTTATATTCGTTTGACAGTCACTTTTCACTCACACTGTACCTCAGCTTTTTTCTAGTGTCCCTTTCTTAGTCATTTCAGGAACACACACTTGAATAACATCCAAACTTAGAGAAAAAACTGAAAGTTTGCATACTTTTTTAAACCAGCTGTTGACTTTTTTGTGGTTTATGTAAATTACCATAGTTTTCTAAACTAGCATGTCTTCCTTGCTTTTTCTATAATCTTTGCTTTCAAATCCAAAAAGTTTTTTCCTAGTTTATATCCAGACTCAATAAACAAATTTTTAATTTTTTTATTGAAAGTGAAATAAAATGAAGGGCTTCACATCTGCTGAACACAAATCCTCCCCATGTCTCTCCTTCCCGAAAAAGATAATTCCCACATAGCAGTAAGCCGTCCATCTGTCCCATCCCTAATTTACATTTGAACTCAATATATTGGAAGGCTTTCTGATTTCTGCTTGATAGAATTCATTGTCTCTTTTTGTAAGAAGCTAGCAACATAAATTTCCCAAACATTTTCCCCTGTGGCATGGTATGAATCTGCTTCCTCACTGTACTAATCACATAATTTTAAAAATCCCTTATTAATGGATAAAAGATTCTGTGCTGACATTCCTACCCCTTAAATACCAATTTTTTAAAAATCTTACATAAACTGTATGGCTGTCCTAGTTATTCTAAAAGAAGATTCTCTGATGTTTGTAATTATTAACTCCTTGCTTGCTGCTTTCAATAGTTCATTGTGCTCTGTGTTCCTTCAAAAAACCTCCTTTAGGGCCAATGAGATAGCTCAGCAGCCTAAAGTATCTGCTAAGGCAAGCTTAGGCAACCACAGAGACTACAGTCCAGTTTGATCCCCAGCACCTCATGCTGTACCAGCCCCATCCCCAAGGCAGGCTGAGCCAGCTATAACATAAATACATAAAGGTTTTTTTAAAAGTTACATATTCTTTGTAACATAGGTCTTGCTTTTTCTTGGTCTTAACGAGCCAGCAGAAAAATCTAACTGTAAGGTATAAAAAGGAAAGCCATATTAACAACTGAGTTATAAAAGACTCAAGTCAACAGCCCCCAATAATGCCAGATGAGCTGATAATCCACTATTGTTATAGACCATGGGACTAAATATACAGCTATTTTCTCTTTGTGCAATGAAAAGAAAGATCAGTACTAATGATGTTTAGACAAGAAATCATGTCTGCATCTTGTACTCTGAACAACTACAATGAAGACAACATTATGCAATGTATTAACTATTGTAAAAATAATAATAATACATTTTAAAAATAAATAAAAGTTTTAAAAAACCTTATTCATTCTCTAAATTCTTGCATCTTGCTTAGTTAAATCTTCATAAACTCCAGTTGGTACTCACAGATAAAGAAACAAAAATCATCATGCCTGTAATCATTTGTATTGAGCTCTGCTTTTACAGACTCAACTAACATCATTCATGAGAAAAAAAAAAAAAAAGCATTCAGGAGCAAAACTATGTTTTGAAAATATACAGCATTTTTCTCTCATTATTCCCTAAATAATACAGCACAGCAATTATAGAGCGTTGATTACTGTAAGTAATCTAGATAGAGCCCTTAGGTTGCCGCCAGCTGGGTGCCCGTGCTAATCGTCTGCCTCAGGGACAGCTGTTGACGCTAGTCCCTGTCCACTGCCCTCCCCTCTGTCACACAGAGCTGGCCGCGGCTCTGGCCTCAGCTCCCACCCTAGGATGCAGAATGTGATTAACACGGTAAAGGAACATGCGCTGGAAATGGCTGAGTACCTGACCCTGGTCCTCAAGGAAAGAAAATTTAAGGAACAGATGTAATCACCCCAGAAGAGTTTTTGGCAGCTGGAGATCACTTAGTCCGCCACTATCCAACATGGCAATGGGCTACAGAAGAACTAAAAGTGAAGGCATACCGACCAACGGGCAAATGATTTTTTGGTAACCAAAAATGTGCCATGCTACAAATGCTGCAAACAGATGGGTTGGAAGCTATCACTGAAGAAGATGATGGTGATGGGGATGGGCAGATAGATATCGCAACACAGGTATCGCAGGAATAACTGAAGCTGTTAAGGAGGTCACACTGGAAAACAAGGATAGCATCAAACTCCAAGATTGCTCAGCACTGTGTGAAGAGGAAGATTAAGGAGAAGCTGCAGACATGGAAGAATATGAAGAGACTGGATTGTTGGAAACAGATGAGGCTACCCTGGACACAAGGAAAATAGTAGAAGCTTGTAAAGCTAAGACTGATGCAGGAGGGGAAGATGCTATTTTACAGACCAGAACTTATGACCTATACATCACTTCTGGTAAATACTACCAAACCCTAGACGATGGCTGTTCAGCTATGATGAGCAATGGCAGCCTTTAACAGTTGGGCACAATTATGAAGACATCAGTCAAGATCATGTGAAGAACACAGTGATGATTGAAAATCATCCTCATCTCCCACCACCTCCTATGTGCTCTGTTCACCCATGCAGGCATGCTGATGTGATGAAGAAAATCATTGAGACACTTGAAGAAGGAGAGGGAGGGCTTGGAGTTCATATGTATCTTTTAATTCATTTGAAACTTGTACAAGCTGTCATTCCAACAACAGAATATGACTACACAAGACATTTCACAGGGTAACAAAGAGAACATAGAATCTATCCTAATTACTGATTCTGACTTTTAAAGAATTAACCTATAGATGTGACCATTGACTACGTTTGCCAATATGTATAATTTCTCTAATAAAGGGAGTTATATATGTTAATGCATTAAAAAAGTAATCTAAAAACTTTACAAAGTACACAGGAAGATGTGCATAGTTTATAATCAACTATTACACAATTTTATATAAGGGATTGGAGGATCTATGGATTTTGTTATCTATGGGATATGGGATGGGAAATCCAGAGACTAATCCTCCATGGATGCCAAAGGATGACAGTAGTTCCATCTTTAAGATTATTTACATGTGTACATATTTTATTGTCCATTTTATCTATGATTAGTATGTTAGTTTTTGGATCGCAATTATACTTATAAAAAGTCTCTATCTCTTCCTCAGTCAATTATCTTTCTTCTGTTATCTTCTACATTTTTTCAATATATGACTGGAATCTGGTTCCTTATAAATATATCATTATTTCTGGATAAACCTGACTCCTGTAGGCAATATTCCCAGCACAGGCTATTCAAGTTTCTCTCTTAACCCTTTGGTTTGTAAAATTATTTGATGTTGTCCTCCACTAAAATCCAAGAATATGACACTTTGTATATAGTAAGACTTGCTATTATTAAAATCCCACCAATCCTCTATATTTAAGCTGAGTCCCTGAAACCCACAGCTCAGGAAATGTTCCAGTGCAGGCCTGTAGGAGAAATATGGTGATAGAATTTGTTGTGACTCCAAACATTCTTACACAGTTTAAAACCCAAGTCATAAAATAGCTTCTTGTTAAAACAAATGGTGTTAGAAAACCTGGCTTTGTACATGCCAAAAACTAAGACTAGATCCAAGTCTATCACCATGCACTAAACTAAGGTCAAAATGGATTACAGATTTAAACATAAAAACAAAAAAAAAATAAAAAATAAATTTACTGTAGAGAAACTAGGTGTAAATCTTAAAGACATATGCAGGAATTCATGCAAAAAAAAAAAAAAACGACATGGGAAATTCTTCAAAGAATCAACAACTAATTGAGAAGTCTCTGCACATCAAAAGAAATCACCAACAGAGTAAAAAGACAGCCCACAAATTGGGAAAAAAAAATTTCAACAAGCAATCACTCAGACAAAGTACTTCTATCTAGAATATTTAAAGAACTAAGAGAATTAGGTCCCCAAAATTCAAAGACTCAATCCAAAAGTGGACGTTTAAGATGAATACACATTTCTTGGATGAAAAAATATAAATGGCAAGTAAATATATGGAAAAATGTTCAACAGCATACGTTGTTCAAGAAATGCACACTGAATAACACTAATACTCCATCTCACCCCAGAAAGAATAGCTATCATCAAGAAATCATCTAGTTCAAACACTGGAGAGACTTGAGGGGGGAGAAACTCTTCTACACTTCTAGTGGGGGTGTAGACTAGAATAATCTCTGTGGAAATCAATGTAAAAACTCCGCAAAAAAAGTAGAATCAGAGGTCTCACACAATCAGGCTATTGCCCTTCTTGGTATTTTTCCAAAAGAACAAAAAAATCTCATACCACAGAGATATATATGCACCCGTGTTTATAGCAGCACAGCTTGTATCATAGCTAAATCTTTTAAAGAACCAAAATGCCTATCACCTCATAATGTATAAGGAACATGTCATCTTTTTATACAATGGAGAACTAATCAGCTATAAAGAAAGGTAAACTTGAAGGTTTTATAGGTAACTAGATGCAATTAGAGGCTATACTCGTAAGTGAAATAAATCAGACGCACATGTATAAATAGCTTATTGTCTCCCTAGTATAAGAACCTGAAAGAATAAATAAAATCTGAAAGGTACTACAGAGAGAGTGAAATGAAAAAAAAAAAAAAAAAAACTTAACAGGGCTAGGAAGATAGCGCAGTGATCTAAGCACCTACCTGGCAAGCAAAACAACTGGACTTTGATCCCTGATGTCACACCAGCCCCTGAAACCCAGCATAGTGGTGTCCACTATAATCCCAGAACTGAAGAGGCTCACACAGGAAGATGACTACCAAGCTGCATAGCGAAACCCTATGCCAAATAGATAAATGATAGATAGATAGATAGATAGATAGATAGATAGATAGATAGATAGATAGAGATAGACAGACAGACAGACGGACAAATAGAAAGAAGAAACCGAACATAAAGAATAAACAGTCGCAATGAGGGAAAGGAAAAGAGAAAGGAAAAAGAAGGGAAAAAATTGTGTAAGTACGTACACAGAATAGCCAGGATGATTGCACTACTAATTCCTATCAATCTGAAAGTATCAGTTCGTGTTTAAATTTTTACTTTGACCAAATTTGTATGCTAATATCCATAATCTGAGCAACTACACTTAAGATAGCAATATTTAAACTAACAACCAGTTTCATCTTATTTGTACAAATGTGTATTGTATTCAATATCTTATCTTTTATTTTTATACTCTTTTTAAAATAAATTTAAAAATAAAAAGTAGCAAGTACAAGGAAAACTTAAGGTTTATTGGAAGAGGTTATACATAATTGGTCAATCTTGAATATGTGTGCCTAGTAATCTGAGCAACAAATCTGATAATAGCAATGCATAATATAGGAGCCATTGTTAATTTTCTGTTCTTGTTTTAAAATTGTGTACTACTTTTAAATCTTTGTTTTGCTTTATATTTTCCTATGTTCTTATTGGGTTTTTCCTCTTTGAAATAATAAATAAATAAAACCCAACTCTCTCTTTGGCTTGTTTAATCTGCTTAAACAAAAATGAAAAGGAGAGCATTAGTACATTTTCTTATTTCTGAAAACTCAGAAGATGGTAGTTATTTTAAGCCCAACAAGGTCTTATGTTGATAAGGATGGTGGAGAGAGATGACAGGTTAGTGTTACTCCTTTCCCTCAGATAAAACCATTTTTATCGCTATTCAGTTCTCAAGGAACCAGTGTAAGCTTCACAGCACCATGGGACCAATAAGGCCTCAACTTTGATCAGAAACACATGGAGTTTTATGTTTCCAAACCATATCTAGCTTACATGACAAGATGCTAGGCTTCAGGCAAGCTTTAATTGCAATTTAATTATCCTTTGAAACCTAGTATCCACAGTTAAAACCAAAAGGTTAAGTTTAACTCATGAAATTCAGTAAGCAGACAGCAGTCTCCCAGGCACAGAACTCATGGTGGAAGGGTTTACATAAAAAAGTTGCTCATTTTGTGGTAGCTGGAAAACAGAGTGGGGATACAATGCCAGGAAGAAATGGGTGAAGGACCACAGAAAGTCCCCACATAATGCCTCTATGATCCACCCAGACACAATCAGGAGCATGTTTTACTAAATTGCTGAGGTTTTTTTCTAATGCAATGAAGTTGACAATAGCAAGTTTATAATTCCACCTAATAAAATACAACAATCCCACTGCCATTAGTAATGCAATGCAATCCCTTCCTCTAAGTCTCAATAGATTCTGCAATTTTCAGAAGTCCAACCTCAAGTCTCTACTGAGACTCAAGGAAACTCTTAGCTGAGTACCTCCACAAAAGAAAAAAATTCATCTATAAAATGAAATGTATGGGTACAATTGTACAAGGTAAATAATCCCTTTTTGAAAGGCAGCTAATAGGAGATAGAAAATAAATAGGACAACACAAAACCAAAACTTCAGTGAGAAAAACATTCGATCCTAAACACACTCATCTATCTTATCTTTGAGAAAAGAGTCAAACGTGCGTACTGGAAGAAAGATAGCCTCTTTAACACAGGGTGCTAGAGAGCAACATGGACCAAACAGCAGGCACACGGAGAGGTCTGACCTCTCTGCCGGCAGGCCCCTCCCCCACCACCTGAACTCAGCACCCCCTACAGCAACCTCAACTGACCAAACAGTCGGCCAGGCAGGAGCACAGGTAGGACCTCTCGGTCTGTGGCCCCCGCACCTCCACCAGGACTCTACCCCTGCCCACAGTTCGTGGCTAGGAGGCAGATAGGTAGGAATACGTGGCCTGCACCCCACATCACCAGAACTTCTACCTCACCAAGAACCCAGCTCCAGCATCTGCTTTGGAACTCTGTAGCAAAATTCCCTGCAGAGAGGCTGTGGGTCAGACCCTACCAGCTAACACAGGAGCTGAGAATCTTTCCAGAAGAGCACAGCAGGCTCTCATCCAAAAGCTGTACCAGGAAGAAGTTGAGCACAGAAGCCAGACCCAGAGTGGCACATCTAGACAAGGCCAAACTTGGTAGATTCAGATCCAAATTTCAGTAGGCACTAATGGCATAGCTTCACCAAAGTTCTGCACCAAAGGTCAGAGATCACTGCTGTACAGAATGATACAGACAAGGAGGAAAATGCAATCTCAGGTCCCAGGCCACCCGGAACAGATACAGGAGATGCTACGATACAAGAAAATGGGAATCATGTAAACGACATCTCTGAATCGGTAGTATCTGAAGTAAACAAGCAAATGCAGAAACATATAGAGGGACTTGGACTGGAGGAACAACTTCAGAAAGGTAGTAGAGAGGACATGAAAGCAGATATATTATCTGAAGTAGAAAAACTCTAATGAAAGACTTAATATCTGCTTCTAAAGAAGACATTGATAAAAATTACAGGAAAATATAAAAATGATGGAATCCTTCAATAAGCAACATAGGAAAGAAATAGATCACATGAAACAATTTTAAAGAGATATACAATAAAATAAAATCTCAATCACAAACTGGCAACAAAGTATGAAAAAGAAGTGAATATATACATTAAGATGTTGAAGATACAGTCACAGCTAGTGAAAAGGTAACAGAGGATCTCTTAAAAAAAAACAGAATGCAGGAAAAAATAATTCGACAACAGCAAGATGATGTAAAAATGAACAACATGAGGTTAATAGACATCAACAAGAAATAAGGAGTCAATACAAATGATATAAAAAGAATATGAACACAAGTAATAGCAAAAAATTTCCCAAATATAGGAAAACAATTGGACATTCAGGTAACTGAAGCATACAGAGCTCCAAATAACATGAACCCAACTAAAAACACGCCCAGACATCTAATAGTCAAGATCCCAGAAATCCAGCGAAGAATAATATACCAAAAGCCACTAGAGAAAAGAAATAGATCGCATTTAAAGGAAAAGCCACCAGAACAATGGCAGATTTTTCTTCAAAAAACAATAAAGTCAATAAAAGCATGGAGCAGAGTGCTTCAAGTTCTCCATGAAAACAAATTCCAGCCCAGACTGCTGTACCCTGCAAAACTTTCTTTCAAGTATGAGGGAGAAGTGAAATACTTCCACTGCAAGAAACAACTAAAGAATTTCATGATGTCAAAGCCAACCCTACACAGACTACTAAAAAATATCTTAGAGAGGGACCAAAATGACCTGAACTCTACAAATGAGACCAGAATGAACACACCAAATAGGATATCCAATTAAACAGGAGAAAAAAGGCATAAACAATGGTAAGTAACAGACATGTCAATCGTAAGTTAATACATTTCAATTATAACCATCAATGCAAAGGGACTCAATACTCCCATTAAAAGATAGGCTGGCAGAGTGGATAAGGAAGCAAAATCCAACAATATGGTGTACACAAGAAACACCCTTAACTCATAAATAAACTCCTAGGCTAAAAATTAAAGTATGGAAAGCAATATTACATGCCCCAGCACCTAAAAAAAAAAAAAAAGCAGGGGCAGGGCCATCAAGATGTTTCAGCGGTCTAAAGCGCCTGCCTAGGAAAGCTCAGGCAACTGGAGAGACCCCATGCTATGCCAGCCCCACCCAGGGCAAGCTGAGCCAGACTAACACACACAAAAAAAGCAGGGGTAGCAATCCTGTTTTTGGACAGTCTAAACTTCAAACAAGGATAGATCAAATGAAATAAAGAAGGCCACTACATACTGGTTAAGGGAAAAATTCAAGACAAAAAGGTAACACTCATGACTATGTATGCCCCCAACACAGGAGCACCAAGTTGTATAACACAAATCTTAATGAACACCAAAAATATACCATCCAATACCACAATCTTAACAGGAGACCTTAACATCCCTTTATCAAAAAAAATAGGTCAAGCAGACAAAAAAAAAAAAAAAATAGCAAGGAAGTAGAAGAAATGAAAAAGATCTTAGAGAACTGGATTGGTGGACATACACAGAGTATTCCACCCAACTACTTCAGAATGTACATTTTTCAGCTGCACATGGGACATTTTCCAAAATAGTCCACATACTAGTGCATAGGTCATGCTTAAGTACATGAAGGAAAACAGAAATTACTCCATGCATATTATCTGACCATAGTGCAATGAAACCAGAAATAAATGACAAAAGAAATCACATGAATCTCAGAAATACATGAAAATTAAACAACGCTGCCTCAGCAACCAGTGGGTTACAGCTGAATTTAAACAATATTTACAATTTAATGAAAATTCAAACACAACCTACCAGAATTTATGGGATGCAATGAAAGAAATTCTTAGAGGGAAGTTTGTAGCTCTGAACTCACACATTAAGAAAACAGAATGGGTACAAATAAATACTCTTACACAGCACCTCAGCTGACTAGAAAAGGAAAAACAAATGAAACCCAAAGCCCAAAGATGGGAAGAAATTATAAAGACACAGATGAAATGGACAGGTGCCTAGAAAGGTACAAATTACCCAAACTCAATCAAGATGTAAGAACACTCAATAACTCAATACAGTCAGTGATGTACAAAATGTAATAAAACTTTACTAACAAATAAAAGTCCAGGTCCTGATGAATTCACCACTGAATTCTATAAGAAATTTACAGCAGTCATAATCCCAATACTCCTATCTTTTTTTGATAAAGGGATGTTAAGGTCTCCTGTTAAGATTGTGGTATTGGATGGTATATTTTTGGTGTTCATTAAGATTTGTGTTATACAACTTGGTGCTCCTGTGTTGGGGGCATACATAGTCATGAGTGTTACCTTTTTGTCTTGAATTTTTCCCCTAACCAGTATGTGGAGCCAAAGTCAAAAATCATATCATTGCCTCAATTGATGCAGAAAAGACATCTGACAGAGTCCAACACCCATTCATGTTCAAAGCCCTACAGAAAATTCGAAGAAAGGGTCTCTACCTCAATCTGATAAAAGTCATGTATGGCAATCCAACAGCAAACATGATTCTAAATGAGAGAAAGCTAGAGTCTTTTACTTTCATCTGGTATAAGACAAGAATGTCCTCTGTCACCACTCCTATTCAATATAGTTCTGGAATCATTAGCTACAGCCATTAGACAAGATAGAGAAATACAAAGAATAAGAATAAGTAAAGAAGAAGTTAAACTATCATTATTTTCAGATGACATGATAATCTTCTTGGAAGACCCAAAATAACTCCACCATGGAGCTACTAGAATTAATATACAAATTCAGTAGCATAGCAGGTTACAAAGTCAATACACAAAAGTCAATAGCATTTCTCTACACACAGATAACAAACACACTGGGAGAGAAATTAGAGAAACTACCTTTTACAACAGCACTGAAAAAGACAAAATACTTAAGAATTAACCTAACTAAAGAAGTAAAAGATATATTCAATGAAAACTACAATACAATACTCTGAAAAAAAGAGATCCTAGACGGTTTCAGAAAATGGAAAGATATTCCCTGCTCCTTAACATCCCTTTATCAAACCAACATTGTGAAGATGGCCATGCTCCCTAAGTTGTTATACAGATTTAATACAATTCCTACTAAAATACCATCAATATACCTCACAGACCTGGAAAAATCATTCCTAAAATTTACTTGGAACCAGAAAAGACTTCGAATTACAAAGATGATCCTGGGCAACAAAGATAAGGCAGGAGGAACTACAATTCCTGACCTAAGCTTATACTACATAGCTACCGTGATAAAATCAGCATGGTATTGAAAAAATAGACATGGAGATCAGTAGAATAGATTAGAAGATGTAGAAACAAACACAGAGACACTCAGCCAACTCTTTTTCGACAAAGGGGCCAAACAATTTTACTGGAAGAAAGGTAGCCTCTTTAACAAATGGTGCTGGAAAAACTGACTCTCCACACGCCCAAAACTGAAACTTCACTGAGGTCTATCACTATGAACTAAACTAAAGTCAAAATGGATTAAAGATTTAAATATTAAAACAGAAACATTAATCTCCTGGAAGTAAAAGTAGTTGGAAATTTTCAAGGCATAGGGTCAGGCAAACAGTTCATAAACAAAAATCAAACTGCACAGGAAATACTTGAATGAATTAACAAATGAGACCTCCACTTACAGAGTAGATTTTGCACATCGAAAGAAATTACCAACAGAGTGAAAAGACAATCCACAAATTTGGAAATAATCCTATCTAATAAGCACTCAGATAAAGGTCTTCTATCTAGAATTTATAAAGAACTAAAAAATCATCAGGGCCCCAACAATTAAAGACCCAATCAAAAAATGGGCATTGGAGATGAACACACATTTCTCAGAGGAAGAAATACAAGGAGCAAATAAGTACACGAAAAAATGGTCAACATCACTACCTATTCGTGAAATGCAAATTAAAACAACACTCACCCCAGAAAGAATGGCTACCATAAAGAAATCAACCAACAACAAATGTTGGAGAGGCTGTGGGGGGAAAGGAAGCCTTTTCCACTGCTGGTGGAAATGTAGACTGGTGCAATAATTATGACAATCTGTGTGGAGACCCCTCAGAAAACTAAGACTGGAAATCCCACTCATTTCACCTGTCTTCCTTCTGGGAATTTTCCCAAAACAACTGAAAACTTCATACAGTAGTGATATAAGTGCACCTATGTTTATCGCTGCACAATTTGTGATAGTCAAATCTTAGAAACAACCAAAGTGTCCATCACCTGAGGAATGGATGAAAAAGATGTGGTGTTTTTCTACAATGACGTATTACTCAGCTATAAAGAAAGATAAACTCACAGCCTTCATATATAAGGGCATGAAACTTGAAGGTACACTCACAAGTGACATAAACCAGAACCACATATGTAAATATCATATTGTCTCCCTAGTATAAGAACTCTAAAGAAAAAATAAAAATGGAAAGGTATAGCACAGTTAAACAGAAAGTGAGAATTTAAGGATTAGACAACTCGCAAAGAGGAGCAGAATTCTCACCCTGACAAACTGTATGCTGGTATTTGTGAAATAAGCAACTTCACTGAGGATAACAATGTATTGTACTAACACCATGTTTGAAATATCTGTCATTTTCATCTTCTAAATGTATACTGCTTTTAATGTCATATCAATTATTGCTGTATTCTCTTTTAGCATTATTATTATGGCTGGCTCAGCCTGCCCTGGGGGTGAGGCTGTCACAGCATATGGTGCTGTGGATCAAACCGCAGTCCCTGTGGTTGCCTAAGCTTTCCTAAGAAGGTGCTTTAGACCACTGAACCATCTCACCAGCCCCTGTACTCTCTTTAAAGTACATGTTTAAAAAATGTAATAAAAGAAACAAGGGACAGAAAAAAATGTCATAGGATTATTCTTCTACAATGTTGTATATGGTTTGATTTCTAAATTTCTGTGTAAAAACATATAATTGTTTTTCTTTATATTCTATAGGGATTTAAATTCCGTGGTTGTTGGAAAATAGAAATTCCATGTTATGTCTAAGGTATTTGATATACAGACAGATAATGATGTTAAGCTCAACTGCCTCCGTGGCCGGGTAATAATATCATTAAGCTTCTCTTCTGGATGTTTAACAACTAAGGTTTGCAGACCAAAATTAGAGAAATAGAGGGGCTACAAGGATAGCCAATATTTTGGCCCTACCTCTTCAAGGTTAGTGAGGACTCAGGACATAAGGTAACCTGTGCTGTGATATTCTGTAACTCAGTGGTGTCCCAAATTTTCTGATCAAGGAGATTATGGAGTCACAGAGAAAAATGACTGATGATGTATAGTGTGCCTAAGGAGAGTCACCTAGAGAGAAAACCTTCTCTCAGGCTTTCACAGAGAGTAAACTGGTCAAGCAATGGCTGTGACTCACCCAGATAACTGACACTGACAAAAGATCTAAAATGTACTCTACATGATTTTAGGGTAAACCCTGAGATTTTACTGACCTCGTCAGATAGCAAAAGTTACATTTTAAGTTATATTGGTATTGCTTTAACTTGGTCTTAACCATACAGCAGAAAAGTATAACCACAAGATATAAAAATTAATGCCATTTCAATATGCTGAGCTGTAAATGGCTCAAGTCAACAACTTCTGGCAATTACCAGTTCTGCTGATAACCCACTACTATTATGAACTATTGTACTATATTGGTTTATTTTGCTGAATTCAAGTACTTACAATATTTAGACTGACGTCAAGTTTCAAAATGTCCTTTAAAGACTTCTCCAAATACTAACTCTCTAACAGCAATGGAATACCCATTTCTGACAAAACAAAATAAAAAGGGCGACATGTTTGGAGCCATGAAGCTAGGAAAGTCATCGAATATCTGTAGGTGGGCCTTGGCCCAGTGCCTAAAGCAAACAAGCTGCCCTGCTCCTGAGATGAACATCCTGTCTGGTTAAGGTTAACTATCAGTTATTAGTCAACCTAGTGTCATGAGTTCTTAACTTCACAAAAGTGTAAATAAAAGACTGCTTTGTTGTGAAAAAACATATGTGTGTATGTATGTGTGTGTACATAAGAGAGTTAGAATAGATATACAGCCACTTTCTCTTACTTCATTGAGGATAAAAGTTTGTACTAATATTGTTTAGACAAGATATTATGTCTGTATCTTGCCCTCTGAATAACTACTATGAAGACAACATGTACTGTATTAATTATTGTAACCATCCTACTAATATGATTCGAAACTGTTTCATTGCTAGTTTATCTTTCTTTTCTCATAAAAATGAATTTTATAATAAAAAAGAAAGAAAAGAAAACAGTAAGTCCTACAGCTCCACATCCAGTGTACATGGTCATAAAATGTGAGCTCTAGAATGCTTGGCAGCCCCACCCCTTTGATCTTGTTGGTTGCAGCTCAGATGGCTTATCTCTTGGGCTGGTTCTATATATGAGCAACATATATCCTTGGTAGATATTCCGTATTCCTCACATCTCCAAATTCTTGGGGTTTTCACTGCACCTTTGGCTTCATTTTTATAATTTTACATACTACCCTCTCAGAGGATTTTTTCATGGCTTCCAAGGCTTTCCTTTGAAATCTCAGAAGTATTCCTGAACCTAAAATTCTTGCACTCTATATGCCAGTAAAACCATCACCACATGGATGACACTATGTGAGTTACCAGATGAAGCACTAAACAGGTTCCCTTGGACCATCGAGGCAGCTGCCACTAAGGGCCTTGGTGACTGAACACAATAAAATGAACCCAAAAGAAACACTTCTCTAGGAGACCTTTCTCAAACTAATATCTCAGATACTTTCATCTTAAATGAAAGGCAAGACCCTCAAGGCATGCCTCTTGACCCTATACAAAGGACTTGCTTTCTTTATAATGGTGTTAATATCTCTAATGGCCATAACTATGTTAGCCCCAAATAACTATGTTTCATAGTTCCATATGGGACAAAATTTAAGTTTCTCAAGTTTTTCAGATCTGCATTTTTGCCAAAATTCTCACTATAAATCTGGCTAAAATCCAGCAGGACCAATGCCATATACTGAATCTTGGGCTATCTTAAAATTTCCATGAACAGATTAGTCTACCACTTTAGTTTCAGCCTCCTGCAAAGTGTCGTGACATGAGCAATTTTAGACAAATTTCCTTCCAGACAGTAATATACATAATTTCTAGACCAAATTCTAGTGGAGTTCTTGCTTCCAACTGAAACTTCCTCAGTCTGGCTCTTACTGACTCCATTCCTACTAGTATTCTGGTTTTTTTAGCTCCAGCCAGAATCACACATTAGTCTCTTCTTTCTGCATTCTTTCTATCCAGATTTTTCCAAACTCCTTCAGCAAATCGGCTTCAAAGTCTTTTGAAACCATGTGATCAAGCAATGACAGCCCCCTATTTCTTCACTACCAAATTTTCAGTTATTCAATTGTCCCATTACTGAAACACAACACCTAAAACCTACAACTTAAAACAGGGATCGCTGAATTTATCTCACAATCTCAGGAATTCAATACATGGCTGGCAAACTACAAAGCCAAAAACTATCATGCTGGAAGGTGAAAGTGGAGCTAAGCTGCTTAGTTCATGGCAGCTTGGAAACAGAGCAGAGGAACAGCACCAGAGGGAAATGGGTTTAAAACCATAAATAGTACCAAAGATCACGCCTTCATGACACCCAGACACACCCAGAGGCATGTATTTACTAATATGCTTAGTGCCTCTTAATACACTAGAGCTCACATTATCAGGATTAACAGTTACAATGAGCAATTTGGGAAGAGACATGCCAGCAATGTCAACCGTGCATTATTATACCTATCTTTACTTATGCCTAAAGCTAAAATATTTTACGTTATAGTTTTTGCTCATGTACAAGTAATCTGTCTTTTTTCAGTTTAAAAATCTGGTTTGGCACTTCAGAGAAACAAGGCAAAGGATACAATAAGCATTAGTATCAAAATGTGTTCTAGTTGCAGGTGCTTTTGAAAAATCAAAAAGAAAGAAAAAAGAGGGCCAGAAATAGTTCAGTGAGGGGCCAGTGAGATAGCTCAGGGACACGTGTCTGCCTGGAAAGTGCAAAGAAAGAGACAGAGACAGAGACAGAGACAGAGACAGAGAGACCGACAGAGAGAGTTCAGTGAACTAACTCATAGTCTCAGAAGATTGCCTAAGTGCCTGCTTAGACAAGCACAGGGACTGTGATTCAATCCCCAGCACTATATGCCATGCCAACCCCACCCTTAGGTGCACTGAGCCAGCCACCAGGCATGGTGGCACATACCTACAATCCTAGCACTGGAGAAGCTGAAAACTGGGAGATCACTATGAATCCAAGCTGTGCAGTGAGACCCCATGCCAAATAAATAAATAATAAAATAAAATAAACAATAAGCTTGTAATCTTTTTTTCCAAATATCTACACATCAGAATATTTACAAATGCCAAGAATCCCAGTTGTCTCAAGTGCTGGTCTCTTCCCCCTCTGATATCAAAGGTTCATTCTAATGTTTATGCCCATTTTGTCTCATGCACATTGGGTTTAAGCTAATTGGAATCATTAGCACACCATGCCTATTTCATCTCCAAAATCTAAAGGTGGAAAGTTATTAAATAAACAAAGCAACAAATCAACAAACATGTAATTATAATTTTTATAGAACACTGTTAAAGTAATGAGTAGAAATGTCTCATATAGAATAATAGAAGAGCCCTAAGCAAAGCCTCAGGAGTTAAGCTGAAAACTGAAGGTCCAAAATGAATCCATGCTTATTCCCTTTCAACTTTCACTTATATTTGGGCAATACTAAAAATACTGCATTTTTAAAATATATTTAAGTAAAATACCTTGCTAGTTAGCTTGGCTATTTCTTCTTGGCAGCTCAAATTTTACAGAATCACAAATAAAAAATTCAAATTAAATTCATCTCAAACGTAAATGTGTTTAAAAACTGTTAATGCATTTAATTACACAACAATTTAATTGAAAAGCTGCCTTTAAATCCCCAAATCAAATTGCTTTTAGCTAAAAGGCATGCGCTCAACTATCTTGGCAGATATTTGCAAAGTAGCCTTAATACAATACAGCATCATTCCCTTTTGAATTATAAACAAAAGCTGAGATTTAACTTTACTTAACAGAGTTAAAATATTTATTAAATTTGCACTAGTAAAATCATATGTTATGAATTCTGTAAGTCTTTCCTATTAAGAAAAAAGCTCTCACATTCACAAATGTGTAAAAATAATAGGTCTAAAGATTGGCTAGAAGGATTATGTTATCACAGTGCCAAAACAGCTATTTCAGTTGAAAAAAATAAAGGTCGCCTATAAAAGCTTTTGCATGATGAAAGCTAGTGTTAGGATAAACATGTGTAGAGAAAGATTTATTATAAGAAATTGCATCACATGATTATGGAGGCTGTGAAGTCCCACCATCTACCAGCTGCAAGCTAGCTGGAAAGACACTTAGGGAAGACAGTGGTATTTTTCAAGTCTAGCCCTATCAACTTGAGAGACAAGAGCTAGTGCTATAATTTGAAGTTCAGGTTGAATCCAAACTCATGAAGCAGGAGTGCCAATATCTAAGTGTAGGACAAAATGGCTCAGCTCAAGCCCAGAACAAATCTGGTCTGCTCCACATTTTTTTGTTCTATTAAATCCTTCAAGAGATCGAGTGTTGGCCACCTAAATTGATGAGAATGATCTTCTTTACTGAGTCTACAAACTCATGTAATAAACTCTTCCAGAAGACCTGGCTGACCCCACCAAGGCACATTTGTGAATAGTATGTCCAGCTACCCTTAGCTCTATTAAGTCAGCACATAAAATTATCTGTCACAGAGTTAAACCTGCTCAACATTTTCTACTCCAGGATCCTGAAAGACCTAATGTGTAAGATCATGATTCATGAAAATTTAAATCACCACAGCCTCCTTAGCTGAATTGGAAGCACTTCTAAAATAGGAATCTGTAATTAATATGGACTGCAGAACCTAATTCAAGCCTTAAACCAAAGAATTGCATGTCTGTTCTTATTAAGTCTCAATAGTATAACATTGCCCAAAATAACAAAACTTCCCAAAAGTACCTAAATGTTTTCACAAGAAGAAAAAGAGTGCATGAACCAGGGCCAAAGGAGCTTATGACATGGAAGGAAGACTGAACAGAGAAGCCTTTCCTGTTAATACTTCCTGTCTGGTGAATTCACCATCAGACTCCTGAAAGGTGAGACATTTGCAGCTCTTTGAGATAGTCTGGAGAAATAAGAAGAGGTTGTAAAAGGTAGGATACTGACTTCCATGTATATATCTTGATCTTCTTTTCAATCTTACTGAAGCAAAAACTTACAATTTGGGCATTGCATTAAAACCCTGGCTGGAACAGGCATTGACATAGAACATGCTATATTGTTGAATACATATGTTTATGCATATATTTTAAGATATACACATATAAAGATATTACATTTGCAAAATATTTGATTTTACAATTGGCAAGCATCTCTATGTTTACTTCTTATACCAATTTTTTTTTTTTTTGTCTTTTTGAGACAGGGTCTCGCTATGCAGTTGAGGCTGGTCCTGCGCTCACTTTTGTAGCCCAGGCTGGTCTCGAACTCGCACCGATCCTCCTGCCTCAGCCTCCCGAGTGCTGGGATTACAGGCATGAGCCACCACGCCCGGCTTCTTATACCAATTTTGATAGAAGGTATTTTAATCCTGTTTCTATGGAAGTAAACTATTTCCTTTCGAGATGCAGTCTTTTTATATAGTACAGTTTGCCGTTGAATTCACAGCAATCCTTGGCCTCCATAGTGCTGGGATTATAGACATGCACCACCACACCTGCCTTAAGTTATGACTTTTATACACACATGATGCTGCATGGGAATAACTAAATTAAGATACTATTTCTGGGGTGGGGACAGAGCTCAGTGGAATAAGTGCTTGCCTGGCAAGTGCAAGGTCCTGAGTTCAATCCCTAGTACAAAAAATAAATAAATAAGGAGCTACTTCTAAGCCAATTTGATTTTCTGTCTGTAAAAGAAATATAATTTTGAAATAAACAATATTACAATATAGCAAGGTAAACATAACTTGAACGAAAAGATTATTGAGCAAGAAGTTCATTTTAAAATAATCTTATGCCTGCTTGTTAAAATGTATACATTACATAGCAATTTTGAGCATTTTTCTAAGCAAATGATGTTCTATTTATAGAAACTAAGTTCTCCTAATATAGTCAAGTTGATGTGCCTTCATATATTGTCATATTTTATAATAATACTATCTTAGTGGCATTATTGGAAAATAGCAATACTGAAATTATTCTATGAAAAGATGCCTTCTCTTAGAATTTACCTTTGTAATCAGATCCTAATTTACTAGTTGATGCCTACATTCAAATTTTTTAACCAACGTTATTGGTACATTTTAGGTACATATAATGTTCATATTCATCATAAGGAATTTATACTTATACTTGATAATCATTGATTCTTTTCTTCTCCCCATTCCCACACCTCCTTTTAATCCCTTCTTGCCTCCTTGTTTACAAAAGCAGTTTCCTTTTCTCACTTTTTCTTTTCCCTTTTTTCCTTCCCTTCTTCTAACTCCCTGGTTCTTCTTTCCATTCGAACATTTTCTTTCTATTTCACAATATCTGTTATACATTTTGGTGCTTATATATACTTTCAGTCTCTCACACCAGAGAAATGATGCAATATTTACATATGTGTGTCAGACTTGTCTAACTTAAGAGTATGGTCTTAAAGTGCATCCATTAACCTAGAAACGTCTCAAGTTTGTCCTTCTTTGTGGACTCAGATAATTCTTTATTTGCGTCTGTGCTAGAAGGCTTGTGAGTATACAGAGCAATAATAGCTGATAACTACTGCTTGTTAAATGTACAATATGTCACAAAAACTTTCCATACATTTTTGGGTGGAGACAGTGCTGGGGATGCAACCTAGGGCCACTGAGTATGCTTCAGTACCATTGAGATTGCTTTGCTTTGCTTTGCTCTGCTCTGCTCTGCTCTGCTCTGCTCTGCTCTGCTCTGCTCTGCTCTGCTCTGCTCTGCTCTGCTCTGCTCTGCTTTGCTTTGCTTAAGATAAGGAAGCAGCAGCCGAGAAAAGTATGTTTCCTGTCTTAGTGAACCTGGGATTTGAGAAAGTTCCAGGTGCATGTGGCAATATGGACTTTGTCTCAGTTACTCTTCTCTTGTTGCTGGGACAAATACCTGACACCCAAAATGAAGAAAGGAACATTCATTTCAGTTCACAGTTACTGGAGGTTTCAGCCCATAGTTGGCTGGCTCCAAGGCAAACATGGGTACATGGCAGAAGGTAGTAGTTCATGGCAGAAAAACAGACAACAAATGGCAACCAAGAGAGTCTGTCCCTCTGTCTCTCTTATGTTACATTCAGGCTCTCCACCTCAGGTTGGGTATAACACTCTGTTGTGGCTTGTATCTAGTTGTCCCCCCCAAAGCCTCATGTGAATCATGGGGCTGTCAAGCATGAGGCTGAGGGGCAGGGCTGTCAAGTGACTCGAGGGGAGGGGCTTGAGGGGGCGTGGCCAAGAGGTGCTCACCGTTAAACTGATAGACCGCCAGTCAGACCGCCCCACCACCACCAGGTGGCAGTTTTGCACAGAGCCTTGGAGCACATCATCCTGGACATGACAGCTCCTCAGCCCCTCCTCCAATCCCTATAAAGCGGGGAAGCATCTTGTGGTATCTAAGTGTTGTTTTAATTTGCATTTCATGAATGGCTAGAGATGTGGAGCATTTCTTCATGTATTTATGGGCTTATTGAATTTCTTGCTCTGAGAAGGGTGTGTTCATCTCAGACGCCCATTTCTGAATTGGATTTTTGAGTTTTGGGACCCTAACGGTGTTTAGTTCTTTATAAATTCTAGACAGGAGACCTTTGTCTGAATACTTATTAGTTAAAAACTTTTGGAAATTTTTGGGTTGTCTTTTCACTCTCTTGGTAATTTCTTTTGTTAAAGAGGCTATTTTTCTTTCAGTAAACATGTTTACCCCTTTTTCAAAAATAAGTTAGCTGAGTGTGTTTTTATTTACCTCTGCATCTTCTGATCTATTCCACTGATGCTTGGGTCTACTTTTTTCCAATACAGGCTGAATTTAACATGGTAGCTCTGTAGTGTAATTTTAGGTCAGGAATTGTAATGCCTCCTTCCTTACCTTTGTTGCCCAGAATTGTCTTTGCAATTCTGGCTATTTTTTGGTTCCAAATAAATTTTAGGAATGACTTCTCCAGTTCTGTGAGGTATTTTGATGGTATTTTGATAGGAATTATATTAAATCTGTATAATAGTTTAGGGAGTATGGCCATCTTCACAACGTTGGTTCTTTGTATCCAGGAGCAGGGAATATCTTTCCATTTTCTGAAATCTTCTAGGATCTCTTTTTTCAGAGTACTGTAGTTTTCATTGTAAAGCTCTTTTACTTCTGTATTTAGGTTACATTCTAAGTATTTCATTTTCTTCTGTGCTATTGTAAAGGTATTATTTCTCTAATTTCTCTATCAGTGTGTTTGTTATCTGTGTAGAGGAATGCTATTGACTTTTGTGTGTTGACTTTGTAACCTGTGCTACTGAATTTGTGTATTAATTCCAGTAGCTTGTTGGTGAAACTTTTGGGGTCTCCCAAATAAATTATCATGTCATCTGCAAATAATGACAATTTGACTCCTTCTTTACTTATTTTTATTCATTTTATTTCTCTCTTGTCTAATGGCTGTAGCTAATGATTCCAGAACTATATTGAAGAAGAGTGGTGATAGAGGACATTCTTGTCTCATACCAGCTTTGAGAGTAAAAGGCTTCAGTTTTTCCCCATTTAGAATTATGCTAGCTATTGGATTGTCATAGATGGCTCTTATGAGATTGAGGAAGAGTCCTTCTATTCCAAGTTTCTGCAGGACTTTGAACATGAATGAGTATTGGACTTTGTCAAAAGCCTCTTCTGCATCAATTGAGATAATCATGTGATTTTTTACTTTGGTTCTATTGATACAATGTATCACATCGATAGATTTGCATATATTGAACCACCCTTACATTCCTGGCATGAATCCTACCTTGTTACATTTTATAATCTTATTGATGATTTGTAGTATTCTAGTGGTGAGGATTTTATTGAGAATTTTTGTATCTATGTTCATGAGAGAAATTCGCCTGTAGTTCTGTTTTTTAGTTATGTCTCTTTCTGGTTTTGGTATCAGTGTAATACTTGCTTGTAGGAATGATTTTGGGAGGACTGCTTCATTCTCAATTTCATTGAAGAATTTGAGGAGTATTGGGATTATATCGTCTATAAATTTCTTGTAGAATTCAGTGCTGAAGCCATCAGGTCCTGGACTTTTATGTTAGTAGACTTTTTATTATATTTTGTATTTCATTGGCTGTTATTGTGTTGTTGAGAGTTCTTATATCTTCTTGATTCAGTTTTGTTAATTTATACTTTTCTAGGAATCTGTCCATTTCTTCTGCGTCTTCAATTCTGTGAGAGTAAAGATTCTCAAAGTAGCTATTTATGATCTTCTTAATCTCTGTTGGGTCTGTAGTAATGTCATCCTCTCTTTCCATATTGCTTGAAATTGAGTCCTTTCTTTCCTCTTTTTAATGAGGTTATATAGAGGCTTATCAATTTTATTTAATCTTTCAAAGAACCAGCTTTTTGATTCACTAATTCTTTGTATTGTTTTCTTTGTCTCAATTGAATTAATTTCTGCTCTAATCTTTATAATTTCCTCCTGTCTTTGGGCTTTGGATTTCATTTGCTCTTCCGTTTCTAATTGGTTTAAGTGGTGCATCAGAGTGTTTGTTCCTGTTCTCTTTTCTTAATGTGTGAGTTCAGGGCTATAAATTTTCTGCTAAGAACTGCTTTCATTTCATCCCATAAATTCTGGTAAGTTGTATTTGAATTTTCATTAAATTCTATATATTGTTTAATTTCTTGTTTAATTTCATCTGTATCCCACTGGTTGCTGAGAAGGGTGTTGTTTAATTTCCATGTATTTCTGGAGTTCCTGTCATTTCTTTTGTCATTTATTTCCAGGTTCATTGCACTGTGGTCAGATAGTATGCATGGTATAATTTCTGTTTTCTTGCATATACATAAGCATGACCTATGGATTAATATGTGGTCTATTATAGAAAATGTCCCATGTGCAGCTGAAAAAAATGTGTATTGAGAAGTTGTTGGGTGGAACACTCTGTGTATGTCCACTAAGTCCAGTTGTTCCACATTGCGGTTCTGGTCTGCTACTTCTTTGCTAATTTTTTTCTGCTTGATCCATCTTTTTGGGACAAAGGGGTGTAAAGGGCTCCTGTTAAGACTGTGGAATTGGATATGACATTTTTGATGTTCATTAAGGTTTGTCTCACATAAGTTGGTGCTCCTGTGTTGGGTGCATACATATTTATCAGTGTTTCCTCTTTGTCTTGAATTTTTCCCCTAACCAGTAGGTAGTGGCCTTCTTTATTTTGTTTGACCAAATTTGGTTTGATGTTTACAGTGTCTGCAAATAAGATTGCTACCCCTGCTTTTTTCTGAGGTGCTTGAGCATGTAGTATTGTTTTCCACCCTTTAACTTTTAGCCTATGAGTTTCTTTATGAGTTAAATGTGTTTCTTGTATACAGCATATGGTTGGATTTTGCTTGCTTATCCACTCTGCCAGTCTGTTTCTTTTAATTAGAGAATTCAGTCCATTTACATTGATGGTTATAATTGAAATATATTGACTTACAATTGGCATGAGTTTTACTAAGTACTGTTAATCTCTTTTTCTCCTGTGTTTAATCAGTTGCCCTATTTAGTGGATTCTTTCTGTTCTGTTTTGTTGCGTTTGGGTCATTTTGGTCTCCCTCTAAAAGTTTTTTTTAGTATACCTTGTAAGTTTGGCTTTGACGTCATGAAATTCTTTAGTTGTTCCTTATCATGGAAGTATTTCATTTCTCCCTCATGCCTGAAAGACAGTTTTCCTGGCCATAGCAGTCTGGGATGGAATTTGTTTTCATGGAGAACTTGCAGCACTCTGCTCCATGCCCTTCTTTATGGTTTGTGAAGAGAAATCTGCTATTTGATGGGTTTTCCTTTAAATGTGATCTGTTTCTTTTCTCTAGCAGTTTGTAGTATATTATTCTTTTGCTCAATTTATGGGATCTTGACTATTAGATGTCTGGGTGTGTTTTTAGTTGGATTGATGTCATTATGCTTCAGTTACTGAATGTTCGATTGTTTTCTCATATTTGGGAAGTTTTCTGCTATTACTTCTGCCCATATTCTTTTTATATCATTTGTGTCAACTCCTTCTTTCTCATTGATTCCTATTAATCTCACATTGTTCATTTTTGCATCATCTTGCAGATGTTGAATTACTTTTTCCTGCATCTTGGTTGTTTTTAAGAAATCCTTTCTTACATTTTCACTAGCTACGACTCTGTCTTCAAGATCTGAGACTCTATCTTCACTTTGGTTCATACAGTATTGCCAGCTTGTGATTGAGATTTTCTTTTCTTGCATATCTCTTTGAAACTCTTTCATGCAATTTCTTTCCTGTGTTGCTCCATCAGGGAATCCATCATTTTTCTGCTCTCCTCTAATGTTTTATCAATGTCTTCTTTAGTGGTACTGATATCTGTCATTATAGTTATCCTTTCTCTCTTTAGTTCAGAGATTATTTCTGCTCTGTTCTCCTCTCTACTTTTCTGTAGTTATTCACCTACTTTAGGTGCTATTAATTTAGAGAGGTTTTTTAACTTCAAAGGTTATTTCTGCCCTCGTTTCCTCTATGCGTTTCTGCAGTTGTTTTTCCACTTCAGAGTCTATTAATTCATTCATTTCTTTTTTTACTTCACATGTTATCTCTGCTCTGAGTTGCTCTATACTTTTCTGCACTTGTCTGGCTAGCTCAGAAGCTGTTGATTCAGATATCTCGTCTACATGATATCCATTTTTTATAAGGTAGTGTGCTCTGTGTCTGTTATAGGTAGGCTCGGGACCTGAGATTGCATTTTACTCCTTGTCTGTATCATTCTGTATAGCAGTGATCTTTGGTTCAGGACTGCATGCTCACAGGTTAGTCATTCATTCCAGGCTGCTGGGTTGGCTGAGCTTCTTGTAGGCTTCAGGAGGGAGGTCTCACTCACCTGTTGGGCCTCGCTGCTGGATAGGCTAAGCTTGCATCAGGCTTGAGGTCTGACTGAAGTGGTGGACCGGTGCTGATAGGCTACAATTGTGTCTGGCTTAAAGTCTGACTCACATGGTGGACCTAGCTGCTGGATAGACTGTGCTTGCGGTGGCGGGAGGAGGTCTGATGTGCCAGGCCTGAGGCTGGATAGGTAGGCTGCCTTCATGGTGGACTGAAGGAGGTCTCAGGTGGGCCAGAGGTCTCAGGCAGGCAGGAGTTCTCAGGTGGGCGGGAGGTCTCAGGTAGGCTGGAGGAGGTCTCAGGCGGCCAGATTCTGCCAGTCTTTGTCTTTTGATTTTTTACTTCATTTGTGCTATCTCCTGATTTTCCATTGACTTCAATCAATCTTAAGTCATTACTATTTGCTTCACATAGCAGCTGCTGGATTGGTTCCTCATTATTCCTTTCCATTTTTAAGAAATCTTCCTTTTTTATGATTGCTAATAGCAAGCCTGTCTTCTATATCTGAGATCCTACCCTCACTCTGATTTAAACTGCTGTGGATACTTTCTTTCTTTCTTTCTTTTTTTTTTTTTTTTTTTTTTGCTTTTTGAGACAGGGTCTTGTTATACAGTTCAGGCTGGCCTTGAGCTCACTTTTGTAGCCCAGGCTGGTCTCGAACTTGCACCAATCCTCCTGCCTCAGCCTCCCGAGTGCTGGGATTACAGGCGTGCACCACCACACCCGGCATGCTGTGGATACTTTCAATGCCATTTTCCTTCTAAATATTTGCTTGGATCTGCTCTATGGATTCTATCTCTTTCCTATACTGAGCATTCATGGCTTTTGTAACTTTTTTAAACTCCTCTAATTTTTTTTCTGTATCTTCTCTAGTGTCACTAAGCATGGTTTTCATTGTGAACACCATCTCTGCAGTTCTCTGAGAGATTAATTACTTGATTTTTTTTTCTAGAACTTTATTGAATTGCTGTGTTGTTGCCACTTCAGAGAGGTCAGGATTTTGGATTGTCCCATCTCGTGGTCCAATGCGTTGCCTTTGGAAAACTGGATGTCTTTGGTTGCTACTTGTTTAGGTGTTTCCTCCCTTTCCTTTCTTTGTTATTTCAATTCCTAGTGTTATAAATTGTCTACGGTGGGTTGCTTCATTGCTCTTGTTCAGAACCCTTAGGAAATGACTCCTTCTCCAGGGTGTCCTCCCGGTGTAGCAGGGTTTGGAGTTTTGATTCTCTTGTAGGATCCTACCGCTTCAAATCTGTTGGGAATGAGCAGTTGCTGCCTGTCTGGCCCACCTCCTGGTTCTCTGACACTGTGTCACAGTATTTTCTTTGACTTTTAGTCATTCTCAGTCTTATAATACCAGGAAGAACAGCTGTTTAGAACAGTTATGTTATGCTTACTATAACAGCACCGTCAGCAATAACAAAAGCATTAAACAGCATAAAAATGACAAGTTGTGCTATTAACTTGAGATCTTTAACCACATGAAGTGGATTTGTCGTTATAAAATTTAAGACAAACAAGGAAATTATGTACAGTATACAAGTGCTTAATATGTCCATTTTCTCCTCAGGGATTAAAATTTAAAATGAGTTAGGAATAGAGAAGTGGAATGAGAGGACGAGATTAGATGTAAGGCTGGAGAATAAAAAGGGATCATACTCTCTTTAGGAAGCTGGTGTAGAAGACTGGAGGGAAAGAGAGAAGGAAGAGAACAAAATAAGAAAGTAACAGAATCACAACTACAAAAAGGTTAGAAGCTACATTCACACTCATAAAAAAAAACTAGATCAAACAATGAAAGAGAAAAAAAACAGAAAATAAAAAACAAAATCAGAACAAAAAAATGGAAAGAGTAAAAGTGAAAAAGGTCCACTTCCAGGTTTGTGTCTGCTGTCACTGGTAGACAACATGTGGAGACAAAGTCCCAATCCCTGCTGATCTATCCCAGCCTGCAGCTGCTCTTAGATGAGGTAGTGGATAACCTCAGCAAGCCTGCACCTTCCGTCTGCGACTAGACGCATTTAATCTGTAGCTGCCAGAGCACAGTTGTCATGGTTTGTGTCTAGTTGGCCTCCCAAAGCCTCATGTAAATCATAGGGAGGGCCATTGCGTGGCTGGAGGAGCAATTAGTGGCTTGAGGGACGGGGCCAGAGGACCAGGGCGGAGCCAGAGAGGCACAAACCGTTGAACTGGCTAGCCTGTGCTTTCTCAAAGGTGTAGAGAGGGCCACCCTGCACACGGTAGTGCCCCCAGCCTCTCCTTCACTGTCTTGAAACTTCCAGTGACTGTGAACTAAATAAACCTTTCTTTCCCTAAGCTTGCACATCAGGTATTTGTCCCAGCAACCACAGAAGAGTAACTAAGACAACATTTCTCAGACTTTTGCCCAGCTGGGAGCCACTAGATGGAGCCCATGGCTGCTCTGAATTCTGAGTTCAGTTGGCCCCTCTCCAAGACTTCTCCTGACCAATTGTTCTGCAGATTGGGACAACTGCGCCCTCAGCACTCATACCAGCTAGTGCAGTCTTTCAAGCCCATTGCTCCCCTACACTGCTGCATCTCTCTGCGGAGGGCTCTGAGGTCACCAGCAGTCGCCATGTGTTCTCACATTTGAATTTCTCTTCTCCTATAGCAAGTCTTGTCTCAAGGAAAAGGCACCGCCCTCCATCTTCCGTGAAGTTTCTCTCTGTGGGTGTCAAGTCACCCTTCAGATCCATCCTGGGTCCAAGAGACCCACTTCCCTTCTTCTTGTCTTCTTCACATTGATATATTCCAACATCTGTGTATCAATTCTCAGGCTCTTTCTCTGTTGTTCACCACTCCACCGTCTTGGTGCTCCCCACCCCAAGTGCCCTCCCTCTGTCACCCAATCAGTTTTCCTATCTGAATTCCATGCCTTGCCTTACACAAGATTTACTTTACACTAGATCTCACAACTTACTGAAACACTTCCTCATCCTAATCCTTTCTTTATTTTGGACTGATTTTCTCTGCAGCACTTATAAGGACCAGATGCTTTTTCCACCTTGTGACCTGTCTTTAAGATATTCACAAAGGATCTTTTTTTCTTCTAAGCATTATTTTTTTCATCAAGATTAAAAAATATCAAACACGAAAATTATCACAATTTCGTGTTCTCAGCATGCAACCAGCAGGTGTCACTCAGAGGCTGAGCTTTTGGTAACATCCATGAATATTCAAAGTTAAAATTAACATTTTTCCCCCTCTCTACAGCATGATAAAATTTTGTTTTAGAAGTGGCAAAGTATAGCCAGATGCATTTGCTTTGAAACTAGATCAGGGTCTTACCTTTGGTAAATCCATTATTACACCTTAAAATTAGGCTCACATTTGTTCCAAATGTCTCTAAATGTCTATAACCATTCTTACTGAACTTTGAACTTCTATTCTACATTGAATAGGTCTGATGGATCCTCCAAGAAACAGACATTAATTCTTTCACATTAATAAAACACTGAACCAAAAAGAGAGCAGAAATTATTTTTCCTTATGCCTGTTAAGTTAGAAATCAAGAAGCTTACTAGCAGGTATTTTCACACTTCATGTGTTAGTACTATCATTCAATGTCTTTCTAAGTGGAAATAGCATCTACATATTAATTCTCAATAAGATCACAGAGGCTAGTAAAACTATAATATTGTATATTTGTTTTCATTTTCATTATCTTGCTTTTAATTGTAATTTGTCTAGTAATTTCAGACTTCCCAAGATTTTCCAATTTTTTGAGTTAAAAATCATTTTGAGGCATTTTGAAAACTGGATAGTAAGCTAATAATGTCACAAATAATTATATGATAAATAGCCCTTCTAAACTGAGGTGAAAAGTGAAGTGCCACTACATGCACATTATATGTGAGGGATTGAATTTGTTCTTCCATCAAATTAGATCCATCCAGAGGAATAGACTCTTTCACTAAAAGGGCCACTGACAGGTCCCATTTTTTCTCAGTACATCTCTTGAGAGGAAAACTTGAACATGAGAAATTTCAGGTGACACTACCTCAGTGACTATGAATGTTCCAATCGGCCTTACAGTATGAAAGAAATGTTACCCCTAATAACTCACAATCTGTGTTTTCCACACCAAGTGACACTCCAACAAACTTCTTAAATGCTCCAAAATCTTCCCTGAGGGCAAGACAAGGAAAGCTGTAAATCATACTTAAGGAATGGTACTTACAAGAAATACTAGTATGAGCTCTGGTTTATCACTTGTGTGCACAGACCATCAATAGATGGAGCTCTTGTTAATTTAGACATCATTCTGGGCCCTGCTTAATTGGCCTGTGAAGGTTGCAGTCCCTGTTTTTGTGAAACACATTGTTAAGATTAGCCCATCATTACATTTTGCATAGAGGCAGCCAGAAACGATGTTTTCACAACACAATGGCAGGAAAATTTAAAAAAGAATTTTCTTAGTATTAAAGAAAATATGTAACTATTAGCCTTACATTGTACTTAAATGTGTGAATATGGTGCTTCGATTCACTCAGTCCATAAATGTTAATATCTACATAGGCTGAAAGAAATGTCATGGCTGTTTGTTCCCTAAAACTCAGTCTAGCAATGATCTGAGATACTATATCATCTGATTGAAGAGAAATTCAGAAATAAGCAAGGATTCTGCAGTGCCCCAATTTGGGGGAGCAGAAGGTTCCAGGGCTTTCAAAAGCAAAGAAGCAGGAAAGGAGAGTATTCTGGTCAACTTACACAGATATATGCTACCTGTGCTGCTTCAAACCTAAGCATGGAATGTAGGAATTGTCCATGAACTAGAAATTTCCCAAGATTCAGTGTATCTTACTTCCCTAGAAGCGGTAATAGATAGCTTTTCTCTTTGCATGCTGCTAGGGGTGTGGCTATATTTCATGTTTCTCAGGGAAACAAAGCTCTCTTTCTTCTCTTCCATCAAACCTGTGAAATCTCATTTTAAATCAGATAAAATGTTTCTCTTTGTCTATTTTCCTTAGCACAATAATCATCAACCTTTGTTATATGTAAGAATCACCTGATGACCTATTTTAAAGAATCAGTGAGATTCTTTTTTTTTTTTTTTTTTTTTTTTTTTTTTTTTTTTTTTTTTTTTTTTTTTTTTTGTCTTTTTGAGACAGGGTCTCATTATGCAGTTGAGGCTGGCCTTGAGTTCACTTTTGTAGCCCAGGCTGGTCTCGAACTCTCACCAATCCTCCTGCCTCAGCCTCCCGAGTGCTGGGATTACAGGCCTGCGCCACCACACCCGGCCAATCAATGAGATTCTTGATTCCCACACTATTTTAAAAATATGCTGAATGTAACAATGTATAAAAGTAGAGTCACTTGTATTCACAATTTTTTTTTTGTCTTTTTGAGACAGGGTCTTGATGTTCAGAAGTTCAGGCTGGCCTTGAGCTCACTTTGGTAGCCCAGGCTGGTCTTGAACTCACATAGACCCTCCTGCCTCAGCCTCCCAAGTGTTGGGATTACAGGCGTGAGCCACCATGCCCAGCTCACAATTTTAAAAAAAGGTGATTACAGTAGTGAGTGGCTAGGGAGAGCCTTCAGCTCTCACTGTCATGAGCTAGGTGTCTTGTGCAACTTCAGGAGGAAAGCCTATCCAGTAAAAACCCCAGAGCTTTAAAAAAGCCAAAAATATAGATTACCTAAAGAAAGATGTAAGGAGGGATCAAAGACAGCCCCAGAAAAAAAAAAAAAGAAAGAAAATCCGTGAGAGCTACCAGCAGAAGTGCATAGGGGTGGATCTAGGTAAGGCTTTTGGAACTCACAACTCATTACAGAGTGCTTGGGATGTTCCACATGGAAATATAGGACTTAAAGTTTGACCTTTGGGATTTTAGACTGGTTTTGGTCCCAATGGTTTGCATCCCCCATTTTGAACCTTCTAAAATGATAGTGTTTGTCTTATGCCATTAAAGATTAAAAGTATCTAACTGGAAACTTAGACTTTTCAACAATGCTAAAACTGTTAGGACTTTGGCAACTGCTACAGATAGACCAAGTGCTTTTTACATAAAGTGACATGCATGAGTCTCTGAGGGGAGAGGGCAGAGGCAAATTTATTGTGTCTTAAGGATTGTTAAAACTATTTCATAATGTCCAAGTTATAAAATGTGCAAAATAATCATATCTTTTAGCTAAACAATGATTCTAAAAAAAATATGTCTAGTTAAAAAGTTGACAAGGGGTTGATTGTGGTAGTTGATACACTGTGTCAACTTCAGAAGTTAAAAGCTTGGCTAGATGAGCGCCTTGCTCTTTAGCTTCTTCAGGGGGTCTGGTTATTTGTAGTTGCTCAGGCTGTGGCTGCAAAGCGGAGGGCTTGCTTCATTCTGTGCAGGTTCCTCTTTTTCAGTAGATGTGGCCATGGTGGTTCAACAGGCCCTGCACTCTCAGCCTCTGAAACAGCAGAATTTAAGAAGATTTTATTCACGCACATGACAGAAGATGAATTCCTCATCCTCCACCATGAATGGAGAACCTGATGTTCTATCCATAGGTAACGAGCTGTGGAATTTAGCAGCAGATCCATTAAATAGAAGAGCTATTGTCCAGGATCAAGCATGCCTACCTGGCCTTATTTTATTTATGGAACATCCCAAAACCCCTGTTGTCCACTCCACTTTGCTTGTTCTTCTATACTTGGCAGAATGCCATGCAAACAGAGTAAAGAAAGGCGAACTCGGTATGATGTTAAGCTTGCAAAATGTCATACAGAAGACTACAATGCCAAGTGAAACAAAACTTCTAGCCTCTGAAGTCTATGACGCCCTTCAGTCTTCCAGCATGACAGGTGGTGATAGTTTTAATGAAGTGAATTTACGTTGAAGAAAAGCTCAGTTTTTCCTAAGAACCATAAACAAACATGCCAAAAGAGTGGTTTTGAACATAGGTGGTGCTGAAGATATGTCTCAGAGAAATCTGTGTGAAGAAGCTTTGTTAAAAATTAAAGGTGTTGTTAGCTTTACTTTTCAAATGGCTGGTCAAAGATGTGTGGTTCATATCCAAAGGCTGAGTGGAACAGGGCAGACAGCATCCAGTTCATGGCGGCAGAACAGCAACAATCATGACAGAGGCAATTGACCAACCAGGGCAGCAGACAGCCACAGCTCTAGTCTGTCTCTCTGTCTCTCTTTGTATTACATTCAGGCTCTCGACCTCAGACTATCGGCCTTAGGCTATACCCATAATCCCAGAAGTACTCAGACCATAATCCGATCAGTATTAAAACACATAATCCCAGTGGACCATGGATCAAGTCTCAATCTATAGAAGTCCCTGCGCCATGAATACATGAGGCTCTGGGGGTACAACTAGACATAAACCATAACACAGAGGCATTGGCATCGGCAATAGCATCATCCAAGGTCATGAAAGCACAGCAAGTTGTGAAAATCTTGATTGCCAACTGTTTTAGAAGTTTACTAATGTATTACATAGATGTAATTAGCTCTTGCCTACTCAAAAACACTGTGTGTGTGTGTGTGTGTGTGTGTGTGTGTGTGTGTGTGTGTATCTTACCTTCACTGGAGTTCTTTTTGTTCACTGATCTTAAGAAACAAAATTAACTGACCAATGCTGGTTTACTTCTTTATAAGCAATAATTTGGCTTCCTTTCTTGTCCAATATAACTGCAGCATTTTTATAGTAAGTTCACAAAAGGCAAAACAAAGAAATGCCTACTGAATAGGTTTCAGCCAGGCAATTGATATCTTAAAGTTAGATGCTACCAGAGTGACACTAGGGCATTACAAGCATTTAATTTATGTCTTCCTGTTTTTCAAGTTCATCAGTTCTGTAATCTCAATATAAGTAGTACAGAACTGATGTCAGGGAACAGTAAAAAATTAGAACCACATTTGGTCATACCCAAATAGGTCCAAAAGCACTTTACTACATGTTTCCTTTTTCTGATTGATTTTGCATTATTATTAAAATAACAACATTTGTATTGAGTTGTGTTTGTAGATAATTATGTTTAAGTGAATAAATTTGTTTGTGAACTGTCATTAGTATTGTCCTTTCTATAAACATGGTTGGCAAAATAAAACAGGCACAAAAGGGGAATAAATCAGAATGTTTTCAACTCTCAGTGATGTATACTAAAGTATATACTGTTGATAAAAATTTCAGTATCAAGGAAGTTAAAGGTATCTACAATGAAAACTACAGTACTCTGAAAAGAGAGAGAGAGAGATTGACAAAGACGTCAGAAAATAAGACACACAATCTCTGTTCTTCAAAAGACAGAATCACTATCCTCAACATGGCCATAATATCAAAAATGATACACAGATTTAACATAATCTCAGACAAAATATCTAACACACACCTCACAGAAGAAAAGAAGTAATCCAAACATTTATATGAAGCCAGAAGAGACCCAGAATAACAAAAGCAAACCTGGACAACAAGAGCAAAGCAGGAAGGCATCACAACACCTGGCTTGAAATTATACTGTAAAGCAATAGTGATTTAAAAAATAGCATGTTATTGGCACAAAAATAATAGACATGTGGATCAATGGAACAGAAGAGAGGGTACAGAAGCATCCCAGCATTTAGCTGTGTGACACTGGAAAAATTGGACATACTACATTGAAGGAAATAGCCGATTTAACAAATAGTTCTGGAGAAACAATTTTATGCAGAAGATGAATCCAGACCAATATCACCCACAATGTACCAAGCCAAAATGAAACTGGATCAAATATTTAAGCATTAAGACAGACACAATGAACCTTCTGGAAGATAATTCAAGAAAACATTAGAAGTCACAGTCACAGGCATCTACTGTAATTATATTTTTAATCTTGTCTTCACAGTAGTTGTTCAGAGTACAAGATGCAGACATAATAACATTTCTAAACACTATTAGTACAAATCTTTCTTCTCACTGAACTAACAGAAAGTAGTTATATACATAGTCCAATATTCCATAATAGTAGTGGGTTAATGGCAGAGCTGGCAATGTCGGTTGCTGTTGACTTGAGCCTTTTACAGCTCAGCATATTAATCTGGCTTTCCTTTACATGCCTCGTGATTAAATTTTTCTGCTGGGTGGTTAACCCAAGTTAAAGCAAGACCTATATAACAAAACATATAACTTTTGTATTTGACAAGGTCAGTCAAATCCCCTCAGAATTTACCTTGAAACCATGTACAGAATTTTGTAGAACTTTTGTCGTGTCAGCAGTCTGGATGAGTTATGGCCATTGCTTAATCAATTTGCTCTCCGTGAAAGCCTGAGAGAATGTTTTCTCTCTAGGTGATTCTCCTTAGGCACACTGTACATCATCTATCCCTTTCCTTTGTGGCCCCAGAATCTCCTTGAACAGATAATTTAGGACACCACCGAGTTACAGGATGTTATAGTACAGGTTCTCTTATGTCCTGAGTCCTCACTGTCCTAGAAGGGCTAGGGCCAAAATATTGGCTATCCTTGTAGCCCCTCTCTTTCTCTATTTAAACTTCTGCTCTAGATTTATTTCATTTAACATTATATTTTCCAGGTATATACAATTTACCTTTCTATTTAGCTGACTAGTATTGCATTGGGTAGAGATACTATCTTTTTATTATCTAGTCATCTATTGATGGACATAAAGATTTTTTCCAGGATTCATCTATTATGAATTGTGCTGCTGTAAATATTGATATACATGTATTACTGTCATGTGAAGTCTCTCTTGATAGAATTCTAATTCCACAAGAAGTAACAAAAATGAATAAATGACATTATATCAAATTTTAAAATTTCTGCCTAGCAAATAAAGTAACTAGCAAAGGAACAACCTATTTTAATGGAGGAAAAATTTCTACCTATTCCTCAAGGAATGACCATGGTATTTTAATTAGGCTATCCAGAATAAAAGATTAATATACAATGTTTAAATCTAGTATCTAAAAGAACTAACATCTAAAATACATGAAAAATTAAAAACATTAGATCATCCAAAATAAAATAATCAATCAAAAAAATGGACTATTTAAATGAATAGGCACTCAGTAAATATAAACATTATGTGTTCTAAAGATGAACTAAAAAAATAATAATGAAAAAGAAGGCAGGCTACCTAGTGATAGAGGGAGGGAGGCAAAAGAAGGGAATACAGTAAAAAAAATATCAAGATGTACTTTGTACATGTCCCTATTCCTTAAAATGAAAATAAGCTAAATGTATTATAAACATGTACTAATAAAATAACTTTTGTGCAAGATCTCACTATGCAGCTCCAACTCATAGTGATCCTCCTGTTTCCTGCCTCCCAAGTGGTGGGATTACAGGCATGCACCACCATACCCAGACTCCATCCTTAATAAAATAAAATTTTAAATGAGAAAAAAGTCATCTATATTAATAATGTCTATCAAAGAATCTATGTTTACTTTATTCTCCTTTTTAAAAAAAATATTTTTACAAGAGAAAAAGAGTATTAAATGAGAGTAAGAGAAAAGGAAAAATGCTATAGGATTGACTGGCTACAATTTTGTATGTATTTAGATTTCTAAACATCTGTGTAAAAATCTGTAACTGATTTGATCACATTGTATAGGAATTTATTAGAATACAAATGACTGATGGAAAATATCGATTTCTAGTTAAGTGAAGGATTTCTGATATTCAGAAAGACAGTGATGTTAAGCTCAAGTACCTATGTGTATTAGTTACTTTTTGCTCGTTGCTGGGACAAATACCTGACACTCAAAATGAAGGAAGGAAAGGTTTATTTAGCTCACAGTTCGTAGAGGTTTCAGTCCATATTCGGCTAGCCCAAGGCTGAGTGGAGCAGGGTGGAGAGCATCCAGTTCATGGAGGCAGAACAGCAGCAAAATGGCAGCAGAGGCAGCCAGTCAATCAGGGCAGCAGAGCAGCAGCAACAGCT
>PVJA010016110.1:9481-44203 GCA_004027025.1 Myocastor coypus
TAAAAAAAAAAAAAAAAAAAAAAAAAAAAAAAAAAAAAAAAAAAATGATAGATGCCTCTGAGACATTCCTCTAAAGAAGGAAGAATAGTTCAGTGGAATAGGTTCTTGCATTCTCTCAGGCTTTCACAGAGAGCAAACTGGTCAAGCAATGGCTGTGACTCATCCAGACGGCTGACACTGGCACAAGTTCCACAGAACACTGTACGTTGATTCAAGGTAAACCCTGAGGAGATTTCAATGACCTTGTCAGATACAAAAGTTACAGGTTTTGTTATATAGGTCTTGCTTTAACTTGACCTTAATTATCCAGCAAAAAATTTTAACTACGAGGCATAAAATGTAAAGCCAGATTAGTATGCTGAGTTGTAAAAGGCTCAAGTCAACAGCTTTTGATATTGCCAGTTCTGCTGATAACCTACTACTATTATGGAAGATTGGACTATACATACAAGTACTTTCTCTTAGTTCAATGAGAAGAAATATTTGTACAAATAGTGTTTAGAAAAGTTATCATACATATCTGCATCTCGTACTCTGAGCAAGTACTATGAAGACAACAATATGCATTGTATTAATAATTGTGGCTGTCCTACTGACGTGTTTTGAAACTATCTCATTGCTATTTCTTTTCATTGAAATTGGTAAAATTTTAAAAATTAAAAAAAAGTGCCATGTTATCTAAGGAGAAGGTCCTCAGTCTTGTTAGTCTTCGCATTTACCACAGACTGCACAACTACAGCTCTCTGCACTGCAGAGTATCTCTCACATGCAAGAATCACAGTGAGGGGATGAAGGAGACTGTGGTTAAGCGACACTGAGAACGAAGTCTTGCACCATTATTGACCAGTCTATAGTTGCTAAGGTCTTCTTTGTGTTTAAACAGACAGAAAATTGATCAATTTAAGAAAATCTTGTCGATAATTTCTGAAAATTTCAGTCTTTGTGATTTAGTCACATATATGATATATCTTTATCAGTTAATTTTAGTTTAATTTATAATTATATTTATTTGCTCATGGACATACTGAATAATGACCAAAAATCAAGGATTATATGTAGAAATAACACATGGAAAAGCTCCACTGTAGCAGTGAAAAGTAACATAGCTAAGCAAATATTATAAACACCAACTCGGAATTTTAATTACTTGCACTAATACCAATGATAGCAAAACAATTATCACAACATTCAAGAGCTCTGAGGACTTAACACATCCAAGATTGTTCTAAGTATAACATACTTCCATAAATTCATTTAAACTTCATACAACTTTAATAAAGTTGATATTTACTTTTTCCACTGAGAGTCTGAACCCAGGGCCTTTGCACTGAACTACTTCCTTAGTCCATTATTTTCATTTTTGTTTTGCGACAGGTTACCCAGATGGGACTTTGAATCTTTCTACCTTCTTTTACCAGTGTGCTGGGATTGCAGGCATATATAACAATACCTGACTTTATTTGCCGTTTGTGGAATGAGGAAATGAAGATCAAACTGGTATAGCAATTTGCACAAAGTCATTAGTCTTCCAATGCAAGGCACAAGCTCATCCCCTGAAAGAAGCCAATGCTGGGCCACAAAAGGAGTTCGATAGAGTCAGGGCGCATCTGTATTTCTTTGAGTCAACATCAGCTACTCTTCGCCTCTTTGTCTATAGCATGAAGACTCCTAACCTAGAAAGAAATCCTTCTGAAGCTAGAAATCAAACAAATCTGCTTTGGATAATCAGCTGAAAGTATGGCAGTATGAATGAGACTATCCTCATGTTGAGAACTTCTGAATGGAGAGAACACAAACTTCCCTCTGGACATGCTTGGTGTTGGTGTTTTATGATTATTATGATGATGTTCATGTTTTAAGTTGGTCAGGCTTTGTCTTTCAAGGTTTGACTTTATTCACACAAAAGCAAATGTAATGCCTTTTGTAACAGGTGGCTCTTTGTAGGAAAAAGCATCAAAACAAAAGTAGCAGCAGCTGTTGAGGAAAAGTGTTAGAAGCCTCATATTAAAATGAAGCATCGTTTGTTTTTATAAAGAGATGTTTATTTTGTGATAATGGATACAATTAATGGCAACATATGCTCTGGGGTGCATATGCACCAGTAATTAATGCAGCATTAATTTAGAATCTTTTTAAGAAAATGCAATAAATTTGCAAAGACAACAGAGCTTCCAGACACCTCTCATGCGCACCATGGCTCCGTTTCATCCATAAAGTCCCAGTCTTATTTCCTTGTCTCACATTACAGGCAGGTTCTTCCGCCTGAGCCTGATCATGATAATAATAATGAAGAGAAGTGCCTTGTGCGTCTAATTGAATATTGTAAGCATTTCAAACAGAGATCCAGGGGAGTGAGCAGTAATCATTTAACTTATGAACAGCTGTGAACTGACACCACTAATGTTCATCCACCTTCATTTACACTCATAGCGATATGGCTGTTTTCAGCAAAATTTGAATTAAGGCAAAGCAGATTTAAATATGAAAGTAAAGATCATCTCATGAAAAATGATACCATAGTTGGCCACAAAAAGCTCATTCCAGATCGTCTAATTGGGCTTTAAAAATGTAACTCTATATCGTAGGAACAGTAGGACAAAGATAAATAAATCACGGGTCAACAGGGACACTACTGCTCCTGTAAGAACCAGGGCCAGAATTTGGTCTAATTTCTATTTGCTTTTAACAGTGGAATTAATGCAATACCTCTTTGTTCTTTCTCACTTGAGTTTATTAATTTAATCTGATACCAATTTACCCTTCTCAAACATAGCCCGGGGAAACTGATGCAAGATTATATTTAACTGACTAAATTTCAAGATTAAAAACTCATGTGGCGGGCTGGGGAGATAGCTCCATAGCACAAGTGCCTTCCTGGCCAGTGTAAGGTCATGAGTTCGAACCCTGGTCCTGCAAAAACAAAAAACAAACAAAAACACTTGTATGAATTGCCATTTAAACACCAAAGTGTGTTGAATCCCTTTGAAATTTGTATGAACCCAAATATGCAAATTGGAAAATGTAGGCTATAAAAAACTCTGTGTTCTGGACCAAGAAATCAGAGGTTTCATTATTTTAGCTTGTCAGCTTCTAACTTAAACCAGTCAGGCTAGTATAACAAAATACTGTAGACAGAGCAACATATCAAGAACAAAAATTTATTTATTATGGTTCTGGAGGCCAGGAACTCCAAAATCAAAGGGCTGGTGAATTCAATCTTGTGAGGATTCATGTCTTGGTTCCTGCTTTGCTTCTTAAGACCATTTAGCACAAGGTGAAACACTTCTGTGGCTTCTATTTGAAGAGAACTAATAGCACAAGGGCTCCATCTTCTTGGTGAATTACCTCCTGAAGTTCCCACCCTCTAATGCCATCACCAGACCAGATATCAGGAAGTTTTCCCAGAGAGGAGAATAAGACTTCAACTCACTCCAGGTAGTGTGACTCAGGGTCACTGAAAGTATTTTAGGATCCTTCAGTGGGAGGCCAAAAGAGATTTATTTGGAAGAATCAAAATGCATACACTCAGAGTAAGAGTGTACATAGACATACTGTCCTTTGGAGTGTGATCCAGAAGTAACCTCAGGATGGGTGATCTGATAGACATATTTTATTTATCATTGATTTAATATCAATTTCTTTAAGTTCAAGTTGTTTGTTGGAGGCCTAAAGTAAAAACGGGCAGCAGCAATGAAGTTAAATATAAATTATTTAATCGTGTGTATAAAATTTGGAGTGATAGTACTGTTTCTTTGAGAGTGGAAGTTTTAAGAATTTATTAATTTATAGTTTCAGAAGAAAAATAAGACAAATTTATAAAAGTCTGAGGGAATTTAGGGTAGTGAGAAACCTGGAAGAAAAATGAGCCAAGAAGTAAAACTGGTGCTATAAACTTGAGTAAGTTTGATTTTATCTTGCACTTTAACTTTCTTTTGGTCTTTAATGTGATACATATAAATGCATTTTATACATCTTTCTATTAGTACATGTTTACACCTTTCTTCAAATTATAACTTTAAAATTATAATTTCCCTATCTCCTTTCTACTTGCCTTTCTCCTACCCTATTTTTTAGGATTTCAGTCAAAAAAATAATAATAATAATAATAATAATTGCTGCTAAGGGTAGCCAAGAGCTTTAGAGGTTACTCTTCTGTCCCTGTAAGGAGACTCTTAGCTTTCATAGCTTTTCTCTCTCACAGCTATGTCACCTTCCAGAGTAACTTTCCAGTGTTTCTCTGACCACTTGGCTTCCTTTTTAGCCCTGAGAGTGGAGACATCATATTGGTTAGGATCTCAACATAGGGATTGTGGGGATACAAATCTTCATACCACTGCAGCTTCCTTTTTGCAAAAAAAGGAGAACCTAGACCTGAGGGACGCCAATCTCTAAGGTCTGAAACATTCTAGCACTTTGAAGTCCTGGCTTTAAATATCTCACCTGGAGCTGTTTCTTAGTCTTAGTTTTATATCTAAATTCAATATGGATTAGTGAGCATAACACTGAGGAAAACTCCATTGTCTACTCAATTAATACTTTAAGCACTTCCTGGACAGGCAGCAGCCATTGCTCCACAAGATATGATCACAATTCCGATCCTACTGGTGGCATCAATACTCAATCAGAATCTGCATATTCACAAATGCGTGCAAAACGTTAAGATTTGAGAGTCCCTACAGTCATGTCAGCATTTCCCCTGGCTAACTTGAAGTTTGGCTAATTCAATAAACCTTTAAATACCATTCCTAATTTTAGAACTGAACCCTCATCTTCTGTGTGCCCAAATAGGCACTGTTCTAATGAGATAATGCATATGAAAGTCTGGCAAAAACTGCAAAAGGCTAGCCTGATGTGAAATAGTATTGAATTTTTCAAAAGAAAATGAGCTATAATATTTGATGAAATTATTTCTAAGATTTAGATATGAGCTCACCAGTTATAATGTAGGTTTTTTTAATTCCCAAATTGATACCTTCATCTACTCTGTAGCCTGAATAATCCCCTCTAAATGAGTTCTTTCTTCCCCAACTCTTACACAGGTCTGCAGGTGCTCTTCTGAGTCACAGGCTTGTACATCAGACTCCTGGACAGCCTTCAGGTTTCCCCACCGCAGTCTCAAGCCCGACGCTCTCAGGGAGCTGCCCTCCTCCAGAGCTGAACTTACTCCTGCCACTCTCATGCAAGGAAGCTTTGCTCAGTCTCCTGCAACGGTTTGAATCTAAGAGGCCCCCCAAAGTTCATGAGTTCAGTAGCAAGACATTTAGGAGTGACTGTACCATAAGGACTCTACTTTAATCCACTGTTGAATTCGGTGGTGGTGAAGATTTAGGAGGAAAGGCATGATTTTGAGGACTATATCTCGCCCTTGTGGCCTTGGCCCCTTGCCTTATTCCTCTTTCTAGCACTCTCTGCTTGCTGGGTGCCATGAGCTGAGTAGATTCTCCTGTCAGGCTCTGTCTACCATGGTTCTTCTGCTTTGCTGAAGGCCTAAAATCAGTGGAACCAGGAGACCACGGAACACAAACTGTAAGATACTCAGGTTCTCTGAAGTATTTAGTCCCAGACATGAGAGGATGACAAACACAGCTCTTCTCACCCCTCAGTCCCCCACATGTCCATAAGCACTTTCCCTTTTTACTTAGCTCCTAACATCTCTGGGTCCCTTTATTTCTCTTTATCACCTCGGCCCCCATCATAGTATAAAAATTGCTGTCTTTCTCCTCGTGAGGATTGCCCAGTAAATAAGCCCCATGCTCTGATGCCTTCAGTCTTAGCCAGGAACCCAGAGAAATCCTTCTCGAATATAGACCTGAGACTGCTCTTATTTCCTGAAAGCATTCCAATCCTATTGTCTGCCAAAATTAATCTCCACATTCTAGCTCTTGAAAGTCATTTAACTTCTATTGAAGGGAGTAACATGTCCTACTTTTGCCCAGCCTGATGTAACTATGCTGCTACAATTTAAAATGTCCCGTTTTTTCCCTCGAAAACCTTAAGGGTTCCAGCATTTCTCAAAGTCCAACTGCAAAGTCTCTTCTGAGGCACAAGATGAACTCATAGCTGCCAACAATTATAATTTTTTAAAGAAAAAAATATAATAGTCCATAATTTCACTTCCAAAGAGGACAAATAGAGAAAAAAATGGAACAAATAGGGATAGAAACTCAGGGGAGTACAATTAAGTTTTGTCAATCATCTGGGAAACACGTTCATGAGATAGGGCATAGATGGCTCTGCCCTCATAGATCTGCCGGTGTCGGTCCATAGAGCCTCTGCCTTTGGCTGACTGCCCTCAGGCTGTGGCTTTCCTTGACAGCTGTTCAGCTGTCCTCACATCTCCAAGTTTACTGGGGTCCCAGTAACAACTTCGGTCTCCTCTAACAGCTTCACGTGTCGCCCTCGCAGAGGATAATGGCAGGAACTCTGGTGCTGACAAGTACTTTTGCCTGGCCTCCTAGGTTTTCCTTAGTCTCGATGAAAGCATCCATGACCCCTAAATTCTTACACTCAGCATTCCTGTAAAATCAACATTCTACGGATGATATCAAGATTTCTGGCAGCTCCAGCAGGAATCAGACCGCATTGGACCATTTCCCCAGTGCCTCCTTAATGTCTGAATGGCTGAATGTAATGAAATGAAGCTGAAGAAACCACTTTGCTAGGCAGCCTTTCTTGAGCAAGGGCCCTAGAAATTCATTTCTCAAATGAAAGGTTTATACTTTTGCACCACTGAGCATGGGATGGATGCTGTCTCCACCCATGGAGACATGTTTTCCAGGCATGTTTCTCTTGCCATAGTTCGAAGTATATGATTGATTGACTGAATGATCAATTGATTGATTGATTTTAATTTAGTTGGTTATTGCAGGGTCTCACTACACAGCTTGGACTCATAGTCAACCTCCTGTTTTCAGTCTCCACAGTGCTGGAATTGCAGGTATACACCACTATGCCAAGACTCTGCGGCCAGCTCCGCTCACCCTGAGGGTAGGACTAGACCTGAATATGGTACCAAGGATTGACCTGTGGTTCCTGCACTTGCCTAATCTTGCCTAAGCAGACACTGTAGTCATTTGAATTATTTTGCTGGCCCTATGATTGGTTTTAAATGTAAACATCTCTTCAGATATCATACCTCTTCAACCCCAGATTTACATGTGTTTCACTTCTGACCACATTGGAAGATTTTCAAACCTTTGACCCTGAATTTTGCTCCTAATTCTCAATATGAATCTAGGTTAAAGCACCCATGAGTACTCATGCCACACCTGAATTCAGGGTCGCTTTAAAATTCCCTCCACTACTTTAGACTGTCACCTTTAAGTGCACCCTCAGTTTAAAAGCATGAATAAAATGTATAACAACTCTTTCATGAAAAAAGTATATAGCCCTCTAGCCTAACTCCCAATATAGACCTCATTCACTTTTGAAGCTTCAGCAACATGGCCAGTAATGTCCTGCTTCCTACCAACATTCCAGTCATCTGAGCCCTGACCAGGATGCCCCATCAAGCTCTATTTACAGCACTTTAAACTTTCTGTAAGCCTGCTTCCATAATCTTTTCCAAATTCTTCTAACAAGCAAATTCCCAGTTTCTGAACAAAATGGTCCGTTACAGTCACAACTAGAGCTTTACCCCCATTGTCTATTGGCCAGTTTCCTGATGCTAACAATGACAATGAAATATCTGACAATGACACTTCAAGACAGAGAAGCTTTGTTTTGATGGTGGTTTCAGCCCATGGTCAGCTGACTGCGTGGAAGACACCTCAGTGTACACAGGTGTAACAGAAGGGAGCAGCTTTCCTTAGGGCACCTAGGACGTGAAAAGCAGGGAAAAATACCTGAAAGGAATGGGATAGGGACAAAATCTAGTCCCCAGAATCTTGCCCCCAGGACATATTCGTAATTGTGTTTTACTAGTCTATGTATCTCTTAAGCCAATCAAGTTGACAGATAAGATTAACTATCACAAGGAAACAAAACAGCAGACTTTGTTAATATAGACTAGGGAAGGGCTGGAGAGCTCACTTCACAGTCTAAGTGCCTGCCTGGAAAGCACAAGGACCTACGTTTGAACCCCAGTATCATGAGCCATGCTGACCCAGAATCTTGCGCATGCAGTGCTGGCCACCAAAACCTGTGGTAATGCATTCCTGTAATCCAGACACTGGGGAAGCTGAGACAGGACAATCGCTACAAGTTCAAGCTTCATAGTGAGGCCATATATGAAAGAAAGAAAGAAAGAAGAAAGAAAGAAAGAAAGAAAGAAAGAAAGAAAGAAAGAAAGAAGTTATTGTAACTGTCCTACTATCCTGTTTCGAAATTTTTCATTGTTATTTTATCTTTTTTTCTCATTAAAATGAATTCTTTTTAAAAGAGAAAACATACACTAGTAGATAAAGAAGAAAAAAGAGGAAGGCTATGATGGATGCAATAATCAAGATGAGATACAGATATATGCACGTAAAAATTTCCCAAAACAATTGTTGCTGTACCACAAACGTACATGAATAACAAGGAAAAACAGAGAAACTCACACAGATTCAGAGCATAGGCTCAGGGGATGGGCCTCCTGCCTCCAATGTGAGTGACGCCTTGGGTCCTCACTTTCCTTAGCTCCAAATTTAGGATGCAATTAACAGTTGCCTTTCACAGAATGACTGTGAGGACTGAATGAGGTTATGCATCTGTTATACATTATGTCTAGTTGTCCCCCCAAAGCCTCATGTAGTGATTGGATGGGGACTTCTATAGGCTGAGACTTCATCTATGATCCCTGGGATTATGTGTTTTAATACTGATAGGATTATCAGTCTGAGTAGTGCTGGGACTATGGGTGTGGTCTAGGGCAGATATCCTAAGGCAGAGAGTCTGATTGGAATATAAAGAGCAACAGAGTGACAGACTCAAGTTGTTGCTCTGCTGCCCTGTTTGGTTGGCTGCCTCTGTCACCATTTTGTTGCTGTTCCACCGCCATGAACTGGAGGCTCTCTGCTCTGTTCCACTCAGCCGTGGGCCAGCCAAATATGGACTGAAACCTCTAGTAACTGTGAGCTAATAAATCTTTCCTTCCTTCATTTTGGGTGTCGGGTATTTGTCCCAGAAACGAGTGAAAAGTAACTAAGACAGATGTAAAATGTACAATTTGATGCTCAGATTAGCACATGGAAAATGCTCAGTATCCTAGGTATGTGATTTACCTCTTTCCATTGGTTGTCGACTTGAAAGTCTAAGCTCTGTGAGACATGAACTTGAGCAGGAGAAGAGGAGCCTACTACCTGATTTTATTTTCTACTCTGGAGTTTGCTAGATTTGTGGCAAGGAAAATTTGCTAAATTTTCTGAGACTTAACTTCCTCAAATATGCAATGGAATTGAAGTAGCGCCAGTCTTATATAGTTAAGAAAAGAAGGGAAATGCTTAGATTATCACATGGAATTTAGTTAAGGCTTGATAGCAAGGTATTAGCTATTAGTATTACTTACATTCTTATTGCTAAAGAGGTTTGTTGGGTTTTATTTTTGGCTTCATAAATGTGCACTCAAACGTGTATATAATGCATATGAATTTACCAATCATTCAGTACAAACTCAGCCATTCAGGATCAAGTCTGAAAACTGACTCAGCGCTGGAAATTTCAGTTCTTCTCTGTCGCTCAGACAGAAACACATTTCCTACTTAAATCCACAGTGAGAGCAATAGCATCTGTCCGCACAAGTTAGCCTTGAAGGCAAACTAACGGATCCATAAATCCCTGGAGACAGCTGGGCCCCTGAGGCCTGACACCGGCATGTAACCCCCAGTTTCCATAAAGATGTTATGCCTTGAACTACTTTGAAAAAGAAAACTTCAGTAAAACGGCTCAGACAAAGCTGCTACAAATCAAAGCTGTGCTGTCGTAGATATGAAACTAAACCCATGAAGACACTAGAAATCCATCTTCAAAGGCTATGCGAATGAATATCTTTTTCCATGAAAACAGAGCTCTCGTCTATATTATTACCCACTTTTCTGCTTTTTCCAAAGGAAACATGGAATTTTTCATATACTACCGTATTTGTGTATGTATGTATGTATGTACATACATATGTATGTGTGTATGCATGATGCATATGAGGATGCATGTGTGTACATATGTGTGTATACATGTTGCGAAAGCAGGGGAAAATGCTAATAAACATACAATTCACTTCTAGTTCCAATGGAAATTGCTTTCTTCTTCCCACTTTTCTGGATTTGATTTAATTTCCCAACACATAAATACATTAATAAACAGAGAACATTCTCAGTTCTGCCAGTGTGATAACCTCTTTCTTATCTTTTGGCCTCTGTAAATAATTCCATCACGTCCCACTAGTGCATACCAGTGAACCCTCTTTCTCTAAATTAGCTCTGTCTCCATGATGCTCTTGCATCACATCACTAACTTTCACAAATGAATCACATTTTACTTACACCTTGTTAGTACTTTTGTTACAGGGATTATATAATAAGGATCCTTTCCTCTTTAGACTGTGTGCACTGAGAGCTCAGGATCTAAGTGTCTTTTTTTTAAGCTGACACCACAGGCAGAGTGTGAACAAATGAACTCATCTCTCTGTGTTGCACTCAGCCAAATTTGCAGGCGTTGGATGCCTCCCCCCACCTGCCTGCTGCAGACAACACTGCTGTGGCCATCAGAAAAGTACCTGCACTTTAAGTGTTCAATCAGTAGTTCGTAGATGAGACTTATGGACAATGTAATTTCAGATAGGCCCAATAGATTTTAAGGCATAAAAAACGGAGTTTGATTGAAGTTGACCGGTAGAAGAAAGGTAGAACAGATACACAAGAACACTCCAGTATCCATATGATCCCACACCCTTGGCTCCGCAGTACATGCTGTTCAACTCCTTGTCCAGCAACTGCCTAGTGTTTTCTAAGGTCTCTCTCTGGCCACTAGAACAAACTCTGCCTATAAATACCACAGGACAGGAATATGGAATTTGACTTCCTATTGATGGTAGTTTGCAGCACTTGGTGAGATGACCTTGGAACTTGCATTCTCTGCTGGTTCTCAGACATACTCAGCAAAGATCAGAGTCAGTGTTGCCTGTCTTCTACGGTAAAGAGAAGCTTATGGCTTTAGTAGGAGAGGCATTGCATAAACCACTGGGGCCCTATGCATTATAAGACCTAGGTACTGCTGCTAAAGAAGCCAAAGCCTGGTAGGAGTAAAAGACCAGTAAAGAGATAACTACATATGTGATCCAGGTCAGCAAGGCAAAGACAAAGGTTTACCTGAACTTGCAGTACATTTCTAGGAACGGGTGCACCCTGACGCTAAGCTAGAATCCTCAAGCTCATTATGAACACTTCAGTCTTTGCATTCATATTTTCAAAGACACAAATTGCTTCATACAGCTCCCACAAAAAGTCCAGCATAAGGAGAGAATTCAGAGGGTTGGGGTTTTAAAAGGATTCATGAGGATTAGAAGAATTGCTAGTTTCAGAGCCCTACAAAGCTATCTGAGGTATAAGTGGTTCTTTTCAGGAGCAAGAACAAGACAAACTTTTATTACATAATGTATAATATCCCTCTTGGATTCATTGCAGACTCCATGGAGACAGCTGGCATAGTGCTTTTCAGAATCAGGCATCTGACTCATCTTGAAATCATACTTTTATGATCAAAAACTTTAAATGATATAAAAGACTTTTGTGGCTCAAAACATCAGTGACAAATCTAATGTGATATTGAACAAATTAAATTTCTACTAAGGCATTTTGGAAAAATGAAATGTTTTAACTTGAAGTTACATACAGCCTAAGCTCTCTATAAATATAATATAAAGAGAATTTTTCATGATTCAAATGCTTCTAAAGTTGCCTTGACATGTTGTAATTATCTCTAGATTTCATTAAGTTCATAGGCACTGATTTTTGTTCTCCCTTTATAGCATTTGCCACAACTTAAAGGCGGAGCTAAGACACAGTAGAAATAGGGTAAGTGAGTTGTAGTCATTTCCTAGGACTGCCACGGAAAACAACTCCAAGCTACGTGACTTAGACAATAGATTTATTTTTTATTTCACTGTTGTGAAGGCTACGAATTTGTCTGGTTTCAACAGGTCAGTCCCTCCTGAGGAATCTGAGAGTTTGTTCCACGCTTCTCACCTGGCTTCTATGGGGGAGTATTTGATGCTCTTTGACTTGTAGAAACATCGCTCTGATTCTGGTCTTCCTGTTTCTATGAAATATTTTACTTCTTAATTCCCTCTTCTTATAAAGAGCCCATTCATCAGCATTAGAGCCCACATAATGATCTCATTTTAACTTGAAATCTTCTCCAAACACTATCTCCAGGAAAGATATTGTGGGTAGGATTTCACCAAACGAATTCCAAGAGGGGCTATTCAACTCCTAAGAGGAGACATTTTTTGAGACGCCTCCTGATTTCAGACCTGGTTCCAGCTACATGATTCTTTTGCATTTAAAACCTTCTTTGAGATATATTTACTTACTGTTGTTTTCCAGTTATCGTCCTTCCTTTAACATTTTTTCAAATCACTTACTGTGTGCCAGAAACTCCATGAATGAGAGAATTCTGTATAGTTTAATGTAGATTTTTATTATTGAGCCACATACTTTAATACATGCTAGCTCAATAGTCTAAGAACTTGCCTGGTAAGCACAAGTTGCTAGGCTCGCTTCCTGGTACCACTTGCCCTACTGGCCCCAGAACCCAGGGCTCATGATGCTGGCCACCAAAACCGGGTGGGCATGGTGGTGCATGCCTGAAATTCCAGCAGTGGGGAGGCTGAGACAAGAGGATCACTAGGAGTCTGAACTACATAGCAAGACCATGTACCAAATAAAACATTAAAATTGAAAGGTTAAAGGGCTGGCCAAATAACTCAGTGGACTAAAGCTCCTGCTTAGGCAGAGCCCCGTGGATGGGGCTTGATCCCCAATGTGCCCTGAAGGTCTATGCTGACACGGTAATTGAGACTTGGTGTGGTGGCGTGCACCTGTAATCCCAGCTGTTGGGAGGCTGAAAACAGGAGGATCACTATGATACCCTGTAGACCCTGAACCAAGCACATAAAAAATAAAAATTAGATATGTAAAGATAATACAATTAAAAGGTTAAATACAAACTTAGGAGGATAAAAAACTTTTTTTTAGCCGGGCATGGTGGCTCACACCTGTAATCCCATCACTTGGGAGGCTGAGGCAGGAGAATCGGTTTGAGTTCGAGACCAGCTTGGACTACAAAAGTGAGCTCAAGGCCAGCCTGAACTGCATAGCGAGACCCTATCTCAAAAATAAAACAAAAAAAAAAAAAAAACCCTTTTTTTCAGACTTACATTAAATATATAAGTTGTAAGATTGAATCAAAAATTTATAAAACACCTTAAAAGACTTCCTCTGATATAAAATGAGATATTAAAAGAAAAAAATTAACGAATATGAAACTTCACCTAATTTCTCATTTATGAAAAATGATAATGTCCAGTTTAAATGTATTAATTATATTAGAATTATTCATTTTATATAAAAACAAAACATGAAAAATATCTATACTGCATTTGAGGTGTTTAGCATGGAAATGAATCATTACAAATATCAGTTGATTAAAACAATTTAGGTCATTTTTGATGCTACCATGCATACTTCTATTGGAAAACATGTTTTTATTTTATTTTTTGGAGAAGCATAACACAGCTGAATGGAAATCAAGAACCTGAGAACTCAAAAAATGTTTTTAAAATACAATATTTGCCAACATGAGACAAAATGAGTATCACTTACAAATTGACTTGTTGACAAATGATCTAGCTACAAACATAATGTTCTCTAGCAAAAACTACATGTGACTTGTTAAATGAAAAATCTACTTGTTTTTATTATTTAATAATTTATTATCCAATAGGTAACAATAATCTATAATATAGTAGTTATATAAGCTTTAAATATTATATGGGGCTGAGGAGATAGCTCAGCAGAATAAGTGTTTACCTGACAAGCACAGTGGCTGAGTTCAATCCCGGTTCTACAAAATAAATAAAATTTTTATAATGAACCCCATAACACCATATATGTATGTATATATATATATATATATATATATATGTATATATATATATATATAAATTAACAGGGGTGGGGCCAGCGTGACAGGCCAGGGATCAAATCTCTGACCTCTGTGTCTGCCTAAGCAGGAGCTTTAGTCTACTGAGCTATCCGGCTGGCCCAAAGTACAAGTGAAAGGGTTGTGATTTTTACTATATTTTTTAATTTTTGGTGATGGTGGGGATTGAACTCAAGGCCTTGCGCATGCAAGGCAAGAGCTCTACACTAAGCCACATCTCTAGCCCCTGTCTGGAATTATGAAGAAATAAAAATTTGTGCTGTAATGTTAACCTAGGCAAACCACTCTCCCTCAGAAGTGTTCATCCCTACCACTAAGTTCCACCTTATGGCAACTCACAAGTGTATTTTTTACCTTACACCACTTGTTCTAATTCCCACTCTGGTACCCTGCAGCACACTTAACATGCTCTATTCTTCTAACATAAAAATCTTTATACTCTTCAGACTGAGGATGATGAAGAGTTTAACACTGGTATGATTTGTGTCATGTGTTTTTGCTCTCTGAAAATGCTCAATACTTCTTTTATTTTTTTCCCGGACCAGGGATTGAACTCCGGACCCTTTACTTGCCAGGAAAATGCTTATTCTACTGAGCTATCTCCTCAACCCTATCAATTCTTGATTTTATTATTTAGTCTTCCAAATGTCATCCAAGCTGAAATTCCTGTCAGGCTCATATCAATCCTGCCCCCAAGCCCTAGTAAATTAATCTCCCCCTTTCTGTACACAATGTCTGTGAATGTAAAGAGTTCTGCCAATGAAGTTGCACTATAGTATGAATAAATCCATGATTATCTCTTATCTCGAATTCACTAATATAAAAGACTAAAGTCATTTCTCTATTTAGAAACAGTGAGTGAATGAATAAAATAATGAGTGTGATCGCTAGCCATTCATGAAATGCAAATCAAAACAGCACTTAGATACCATCTCACCCCAGAAAGAATGGCTATCATAAAGAAATCAATCAGCAACAAATGCTGGAGAGGCCGTGGGGAAAGAGGAACCCTTCTTCACTGCTGGTGGGAATGCAGATTGGCGCAACCATTATGGAAAGCAGTGTGGAGGATCCTTAAAAAACTAGAACTGGAAATCCCATTCAATCCAGCTATGCACCTATGTTTATAGCAGCTCAATTTGTAATAGCCAAATCTTAAAAACAACCAAAATGCCCATCATTTGAAGAATGACTGAAAAAAATGTGGTATTTTTATACAATGGAATATTACTCAGCTATAAAGAATGACAAGCTGGAAGACTTCATATATAAATGGATGTATCTTGAACATATACTCATTAATGAAATAAACCAGACCTACATGTGTAAATATAATATAGTCTCCCTAATATAAGAACTCCAATTTTTTTTTCTTTCCTTACCAATATCAGTTGGAAGGTGTGTCATGGCCACACCCTGTGCTCTGTATAACTACTGTGAGGACAATATGCAGTGTGTCAACTGCTAAAAAAAAAGTAATATATATTGAAAGTGTTAATGTTCAATTGTTTGATCAATCTTATATACCTATATCTATTAATCTAAATTGATCAGATGATTAAAATATGCAATATAACCATTGTTAAATTTAAAATAAATAAATAAATAAATATTTAAAACAACAACAACAACAAAAATAATGAGTGTGCTTCAGAACTAATATGAAAGTTAGAAATATCTTCCCTCCGTATTGCATGGGTAAAAAGTATTCATAAGGATGTCAACATACCTGTTACAAAGCATGCTCCTGGCCAGAGATAGGTTATTTGGATGCACATCATTACTGATGTCTGATCGGCACACCTTTATACACACACACACACACACACACACACACACACACACACACACACACAAATGTTTTCCTCACATTTTACTCCAAACAAACTCCCTGAATTTTCGAAGGTTCCCATATAACCATCCATGTTTCTAGGGAGTATAAGAGCACATGATGTCCCAGTCACTGGAGATACAATGGTTCCTGAGTAGTCCCAGAGAGATTACATTCCAAGGTGTAGTAAAAATAAGTATTTCCTTACTCTAGTGCTGTTCTCATTGATATGTTGTGTTAAATTGAAGTGTATAGAAACTTAACTGAGTTGTTCAGCAGTTCTGCATCCTGGGGTGAAAAGGACATGCCCTCGGCACTCTAGGATATTAATTGATGCGTTGACTTCAGAAGGTTAGAAGTTCAAGTAAGTGATCCAGCAGGGGGTCAACGTCTTCACTTTGTGTGCATCCTCAGCTAGTGGAGGAGGAGGACAGGGAGATGGGAAATTGGCAATGTACACTATAAGGAAGGAAAAGAGGCTTCCTCGTCCTTTTTGTGCTCTTTCTCCTTCTGCTGTCTTCTGCAGCCTTGGACTGTTGCCCTTGTGCCACGCAGAACCCCTCCCTTGAAGCCCGCTAATTACTGACTGAAACCTCCACAACCTGTGAACTCAATAAAGTGTTCTTCCCTTAATTTGGGGCGTTCGATATTTTCTCTCAGCAGCAAGGAAAACATAACCAAGACGCCAGTCCCCTTGTTTTATTTTATTTTCCAAAGTATGGTAAATGTTTTGCTCCTTTGATTGCTTTGATTGGAGATTAACCATGAAAAATTAATTAGTGAACAATCTGTAACATATTCCAAGTATATTGTATTTCAAGTGTTTCAGGTTTGACAAAACCAGGGTTCTGGCTCAATCTTTATTCTGTTCCACTCTTAAGTTTCTTTAGAGAATAATACCAACAAAATTCTCAATTAAAGCAGGACCCTCAAGAGTGAAGAAAAGTATGCTTTTGTAGTTTATTTTCATTGGCTTTTTTTTATTCGTTTGTACCATGGAAATATTAGTAATATGTAATAGATTGTACATTTTTAAAATCTCTTAAATATGCTGTCCCACAAAGTATGGCAATCTAGAGGCCATGTCTGTGGCAGCATTTTACACAGATGTTTAATGTAAATGGCCTAGTCTCGAGGCTGATGAGCTTTTCATTTGTTTCTAATGAGCACGATGTGCTTAACATTTCACTGCACTACAGCCTGGAGTTTTATAAAATTTGATTAAATGATTCAACTGCAGTGAAATAGACTAAAGGGTCAGACTGAAATCTTTTGATTCTGCCTCCAGCTATTTAATAAGGAACTTGGCAGACTGTTTCAGCTAAATGTGAACTCACTCAAATTCGTAACAATTATTATGAGTCTATGCTTGCCATTATATACAATATGCCTAACGGTCTTGTATTAAAATTCTAGAATCTGTTTTACCAACAAAACCTGTATTAATTATTGATTCATATGCATCAATTCTAGGCATTCTACGTGGAATACCCTCCTTATCAAGTATGTGGATATAAGACACAAATTGTGCAAAGAAAGGAGGGCAAAAAGACCTCAGATATAGATCTGTATTGAGAAATAGGCTTCAAAGTCTTTATTCTCACATAAGTTTTAATTGTTATGTATACTCTAATGAGTGTCTTAACTGTATCCTTATGATTAGAAAAACAATGACTAAGGTGATATTTCAGTTTTTAAAAGATAGACCATTTTTCACTAGCCTTGAGTAATTATCCAATTGGTTGAGATGATGTTTGGGACTGAGAGGTAAGCTGTTGATAAATGTAATGAAGAGTTCGTGGTAATTACAGGGGCTTTCATTGCTACACAGTTCTTTCTTTCGCTTCAAATATGTTGTGCTATTATTTATACATTAAGAGAAAGAAATGGTCATTAAACCATTATTAAAGAGGCTGGGGACAGGTTATTCTTGCGTTAAAAAGTTTAATGCTTTTTAAGCCAAGCAACCTTTAAAAGCCTGGTGACAAATTGGTAGACTAATGGGACCTCATAAGATGACTTATAGGCTGGTAACAAATGCCGTGTGCCACCGTCCTCTGATGAATCACCCTCTAGATGTAAGCACTCTTCATTCTGAAGAATTCATCTTAAACCAAAACCTGTATGCACACATTCCTTCATTGATTGAGTTCTTCTTACAGGCTTGGTATCATCACTAACAGGGAAAAGAGCAAATTATATGCCCTCATCTGTGTGTCCTATACTTTATTTGGAGGAGAAAACATCAAAAAATGAAGCATGCAAGCTGTGTGCCGAAGGCAAGAGCTTCCATTATGGGGGAAATGTTGGAAATGAAAAGGAGTTTAACCCTAGCAGAAAATGTGAATTTTGAGCATTAAATGGGAAAGAGGATTATACTGGAGGGAATAAGTGGATATTTTAAATGTGGGAAGAGGAAAGTGCTAAAGGAGATTGAGGCATTTGGCAGAGCAAAAGGTGAGATAACTCATGCAGGAGATTGGAAGGCAGTGGAGTTGAACAGGTGCAAGAACATCAAGGCATTGGATGACAAGCTCATAACTATTGGTTTTTAATCCACTCAGTGACTAATTTTCCCAATATCTGTGAGCTTAAAATTCAGAGGCTGACCCCCATCCAGCGCGGATACTCATAGTTCTACTGGACCTTCAGCATGCGAGCAGGGACCTAGGAGGCAGTAGTGTGAGAGTTATTTCTCTTCCCTGGCTCCAGCGCTTTGCTTCTCCCAGTCTACGAGCACACTTCCTCCTTATGTCAGCAATTATGCTAACCCCTTGACATGAAGGCAGTGCCATGTTCACTTTAGAAAGTTTTTCAGTTCTGGAGATTAAACCCAGAGCCCTCCCAGTAAGCCACATATCCAATCTTTTCCTTTTTATTTCTATATTTTAACATAAGTCTTGCTAAGCCAGTTTCCCAGGATGGGCTTAAAGGTGTGAGCCTGAAAAGGCAAACACTGAAGTCACGCCGTCACGAAGAGCTCACTTTGTGGGGCCCGGTGGGTTGGCTCAGTGGTCTAAAGCACCTGCTTGGGAAAGCTTGGGTGCCTTCAGGGACCGCAGTTCGATCCCCGGCACATATGCTGCGCCAGCCCTGCCCTCAGGGCGGGCTGAGCCGGCCATAAAAAAAAATGACTGAATAAACAAAGGTTCTGAAACAAGAAAAAAATAAATAAATAAAATAAAAATTTTTTTAAAAAGAGCTCACTTTGTGACTTAAACTCAACCCAAGCTCATTAGAAACAAACAACAACAACAAAAAAAACTTTGGAAAGTTCTTTCAGTGAAGGCAAGCTCTTCTAAGATTTATTTTTTAAACCTAGAAATGTGCTGTCTTCATTGAGTTTAGGTTGGAAGCCATTTTCTCTAAGGACTGTGAAGCCATCTAATTCCTCTGGGTTCACTGTGGTTGAAACTTCTGCTCTCCATGAAATCTGTTGTATATTTATTATGTATTATTTATTATATGGCCTCTTTGCTTGGAGTTTTTTGAAATTTGACATTTTTTTTTCCAGTGTATCATTTATTTTTTTCACATTGCTGGGACAAAACACATAGCACCCAAAATTAAGGAAAGAAAGGTTTATTTATCTCACAGTGTGTGGAGGTTTCGGTCCATCCTTGGCTAGTTCCAAGGCAGAGAATGGCACATGGCAGAGGGCAGCTGTTCATGGTGACAGAAAACAGCAAAGAGCAAAGGAAAGAGCAGCAGCCTAATTCTATAAAGCCTCATTCTCCTCCATACAGTTGTGCCCCAGGGTGGGTGGGGCACTCCCACTCATAACATTAGCATTGGCTCAAAAATTATTCACAAACTCCAGAAGCAACCCTGTTACTGCATGAGATTTTGGAGGGAACAGCTGGACACAAACCATAACACCCAGAAATAAGAAATTAATTGAAACACAGATTGGATGAACTCTGGGAAGGGAGAAGCACAAGTGCCCGGCTCATGGAGCTATCATCAGCTGTTAGCACAGGCACTGAAAAAAACCGTGGGTTGTGGCCACAAATGAAGTGACCCTTCTAGATAGCTTTTAAGTAATGACTTTCTTCAACTTCTCTCTTTGAAATTCGTGTACTATAGAATAAGAACTCTAGAATAAGAACTCAATCTCAAGGCCCTCTTTGTTGCTTAGCCCACAGAAGCTGGTACAAAATTGTTTGCTATTAAACAAATTAATGAACATGTAATGCAGAGATTTGAGTAAGTTGTGGGTGTCGGATGTTGTATCTGTCACAGAAAGTTGATTAAGTCCCCTATCAAATTTCTTGGGGCTAGTTCTCTGCAACTTTCTTCTTCCCTTTCTATTTTAGTGCTAAATTTTTGTATGCCCAAATAGACATGTGCTTACATTATTTTTTTCAAATATCAGACTTTACAGATATTAGAGTGGGTATGTGAATTGTAAGATTAGATAGGCATTTGGTAGGAGGGGCTGTAGTGGTGAGCCTCAGATTATCATTAAAGAAAGTTCATAGTAGAAACCAAAAGTCAAAACTTCCTCTTGACCTTGGAGTCTAATGGGCACAGCATGATCATTGACTAAGTAATTTAGTCTCTCTAGATTATTCACCTAAAAAGTAATTGAATTTATTGTACAATAGCCAATGCTCCCCTTATAAACTGACAAATCTATCAGTCTTTACAAATGCCTGGAGCAATTTGGATTCAGCAGTCATATTAACCATATGTTTAAAACACTGTGTCTCCATTTCCTTCACCAAGAAATCAGAAAACATTTTTTTTTTAAGCAGAGAAAATCCAAGAATGCAATGACTTGCTTCCTTCCAGCCAGATTTATTGAAGTTGGAAAATCCCAAGCATGGAACAACATCAAGAAAATCAATGCCGTTCATTTTCAGGATTTTGAGGGGCAACACATTCCTCTTATGTTTGAAGGGGCATTTGTAAAATTGTATCTACTGATCCTATTATGACTTCAAGCAAATCTCCTCCAAGTGACTTTTCGCTACTTCTCTGTGTGCTTTTGTAGCAGTTCATTTTCTGCCCATATTTCTATCTCCTGTATTGGCAAAGTGTCTCCCTCCCTATTTCATTAGCAACTCATTCCATATTTCCAAATTTCCAGTGCATTGTGGTCACAGCTGACCTTGTGGCTTGGATAATATCTCTGGTGCCTTCTTTAAAATGAACTAAGTAATATTCCTCCTACCTGTCCACAGCTTCCTGACTCCTCTTCATCACTCACTTTCCACACAGTGCCATGACCATGGAGAAGGAGAGGAAGTCAGGGGTAGCACAGAGTAATTTATTATACTTTATAATTCTTCAAAGAGTATTTTATCTCTACTTTCCTCCCACACACACTGTATACATGCCACTGCTCTATGGGTCACTCCAGACATTCATCACTGAATCAGACAAACCATATATTAACTGTGAATTATTTCTGTAGACCGCAGAATCAGATAAATGTGTGGCAAAGGGCACATCTAACAAAAAAGCCAAGCCCAGTGATTAATGAATAGGAGAGGCCGGAAGCAAATAAACCAGACAATTTTAATGAATCTCTGACTCAACTCTAAGGTGAAGAAAATCCTCATCTCTTTGCAGGGCTTCAGGAAAAGCAGAGCCAGGTATAAGAGAAAATAGCTTCCAAGCTTGTGCACTGAGTAAATTGTACGTGATTAAAAGTAAAGCTGAGTTTATCTTTCAATCTATTTATTATAAAGGTTATGACCTTCATGTCCACTCATCACCAACCTGCAGGCACAGATGACTTCTGTAAGACAGCAATAACTCAAATTTTACTAGATCGCTGTCTCAGTTAGTCTTCTGTAGTTGTGGGGACAAAATATCTCACACCCAAAATTAAGGAAAGAAAGATTTATTTAGCTCCCAGTTAGTAGAGGTTTCAGTCCATATTCAGCTGGCTCCAAGGCAGAGTGGCACATGGCATGGAGAAGCCAATCGTGGTGGCAGCAAAGAGCAAAGTAAGGGGCTGAAACACTGGCAGCTAGCTAACCTCTCTTCCCTTCTTACATTGTAATGCAGATTTCCCACTCCAGGGCCAGGGTGTGGCACTTACACCTCCAATCCCAGCATTGGATCAAGAATCAATCACAAACTCCAGAAGCCACCCTGTGACTGCATGAGACTTTAGAAGAGACAGCTAGACACAAATCGTAACAATCACTGTGCTTGCCAAATGACACAGGATGCGCCTTACACGCAGTTTTCACTCTTTAAACACTCAGGTATCCCAGGGGATATTCTAAATGCATTTATGAATAAATATACCCCTACGTGTACAGCATCATCACTTCCTAACCTTCAGTCAAGGCATTAGCATCTCACCTGCAGCTTTCTTGCCCCACTGCTCCCTGCCCAGGACCACTAGGTGCCATCACCTGCATGGACTCTTCTGTACTACCCATAGGACCTGGCATCCACCTACTTCTTGTTGCCACAAACTCATTGAGTTTGTAACCATTTGACCTGGTTGTTTCTCATCCACTCATGTATTCAACCTAACCACTTTCTATGTATTTGGACTCAGAACTAAACAATCAGTTGGTATACCACCAGGAAATTTGTGCTAGGAGCTGGAGAAAAATTCAAAGAATTGAGCCCCATTGATACTAAAAATAAAATGAGGAAAACTTTGAAAAAAAGAACCAAACAAGTCCAATTACTTATAAAGTTCACTGGAGAAAGAAGTATTTTAAAAGTAAAAGGGACAATATGATCTCAGTAATTTTTAGGTATTACAAAAATAAACAAGCCAAAAGAAATCACAAAAGTACACTGGCCATGCACGACTCAGGAACAGGAAAAGCTCAGGCCCTGGCAATGTAGGATCCCGCTCATTCCCCTTGTCCTGCTTTCACTAACATTCAACATAATGTTTCTTTACCCTATGTATCGCCATTCCCGTCATCAGAAGGCAGAGAAAGGTAAGCAAAACTACATGGGCACTACCTTAAAGACACATCTCCTTGACGCACACACCGTTTCTTATGTTCATATTTCCAGAACGCAGACACGTGGCCACATGTAACTATAGGGTAGTCGGAGAAATCTCCTCATTATAGACTTGGCTAAGAGTTTATTCTTCATGTTTAGCTAAGAAATAAAATTATTCTAAAGGCAATATAATCACTTTTCTTCAAAAGAAATAGAGCAAATGATTGGAACAATTCTCTCCTGTAGTTTTGATGTGTCTTCTGGGAAACATAATTTCTTTCTTTCTTTTTTTTTTTTTTTTTTTTTTTTTTTGTGGGACTGGGGTTCAAACTCATGACCTTGCATTTGTCAGGCAAGCACTTGTGCCATGGAGCTATCTCCCCAGTCCTGGGGAGCATAATTTCTAATGTGATATCTTAAAGACATTTGGAGATGAAGCCTTTAAGAAGTGAAGGCGTGCTGAGGACTTGGGTCCACAAAATGGGTAAATGTAACCCATGTGCTGCCAAAGATCTTTCTCTAAAAGGCTCTTGGTGTCCCAGCATGCAATGCACTGCACGTTGTCATTTCCCAACAGGAAAGGCTTCCCCAGATACTGAGCAGATATTCATGCCATCCTCTATTTCCAGCCACAAGAAGTCTCACCTCTATATGTCTCTATTCTTTTTTCTAATTATTTTAATTTTCAGGATATTTGTATACATGTGTAATTCTCTATTCTTTATAATTACACAGGCTGTTGTAATCAGTTATATAACAACATGGACTAATATACTCTTTACATAAGAAATATCTAGTATTTTCATTTACTAAATGAAGAAACCACACTAGAAATGGAGACAAGATATTCCTAAAATTACACAGCCAATTTGCATCAGGACTTGGATTTGAACCAATAAACACTGTCTCTCTTTGGGACATTTGGCTTAGTAAAATTAAATAAATGAAAAGGAAGATGGAGTGTGTTATGGTTTGTGTCCAGTTGTCCTCCCAAAGTCTCATGCAGTCATGGCACTGCCTTCTAGAGTTTGTGAGTAACTCATGAGCCACTGGGACTATGGGTGTGAGTACAGCGCCCAGCCTGGGCGCGATAGCTTGAATGTGATTTAAGAGAGACAGGCTTGCTCTCTGGAGCCACCGCTTCTGTTGCTTCTCTCTTTTGCTCTTGCTGTTTTGCTGCTTTCTGTCACCATGAACTGCTGCCCTCTGTCACGTGCCAGTCTGCTTTGAATATGGACTGAAACCTCCAGAAGTGAGCTTATAAACCTCTCCTACCCTAATTTAGAGGGTCAGGCATTTGTCCTAGCAGTAAGAGAAGAGTAACTGAGACAGAGAGAGAAAAAAATGCATTAGGAGAGAGAGACTATGAGACTAACAGAGACATTCCTCATTTTTGTACTTTAAATTTTAGAGAAATATGTCCATTTTTCACAAATAAATTCTAACTTCAGGACAAAAATTTTTTTGTCTTTTTGAAACAGGGTCTCACCGTGCAGTTCAGGCTGGCCTTGAGCTCACTTTTGTAGCCCAGGCTGGTCTCGAACTCACAGCGACCCTCCTGCCTCAGCCTCCCGAGTGCTGGGATTACAGGCGTGCGCCACCACGCCCGGCTATAAGAACAAAATTTATATCATTCCCACTCTTACCTATCTGAAGATTAGCTTGCTTCTGTGAAAGACTAAAACTGTGCACAAGGTTTAGCTGGCAACACAGTGGAATTCAATCTTGAAAATCGTGTAGGTACAAAAAGGGGAGAGTGTGAGGAAGAACAACTTAGAAATGCAAGTTCTTAATACTCCCCAGCACGGAAACAATACCAACTCATTCTTCATTGAGAAATGTGTTACCAGAATCTCAGTATGAGAAGCTAAAACAGGAAAACATAAAATCAAGAAAGGAGACTTGATCTCAGGCAAACTTATTCATAATGACTCTAAATTCTCCTAGCTACTTTCCAAATTGTGTTTATATTTTGTGATAATAAATAGGTTCAAAAAGTCCCTGTCTTTTTATTATTTAGTAAGTATAAGATGAGGCATTTTCAAAACCATAAGTATAACAAGATATTGGAATGAGGAAAAGAACAATATGCAGGATAATTTGGATAATTAAATGGCTGATTTCTGAAAGTTCTATTGAAAGGAGCAATTAATGCTTATTTTTATTCTCTTTTGTATTCTTTTTATTTTCTTACACCTTTTTAAAACCATTTTTCAGGTTTATATCTGGTAAACTAAACAACTGATTTGAAGATAGCATAATACAATTTAACAACCATTGTTGAATTCCCATTACTTTGTTTGTCTGGTGATTGAACTTAGGACTTTTTTATTATTTGGTATAATGAAATTTTGTATCATGTCTAATATTCTTTTGTTTTGCTTTTGCTGTTTAGTATTTGTTTAAAAAGATATTTGATCAAAGATGCTGGACTGTGTTTCCTAAGGTTTCTGTGGGGACGTGGGGTGTGAAGCAGGTTTGGGAAGCAAATGTTGCAGAAGAGACCTAAGAAGAGTAGCCATGAGGCACAGGAACTAAAGGAGAGTCACATGGACCAGGGGCAGGAGGCAACCTGTCATTTCTCTCAGTCTTCTTATATTTACAAAACTAATAAGATGTTGCTTTATGATTCCTGTGCAAATCAGTGAGATCATTGTGGTGCGAAGTGACAGAATCCCCAAATTCCTCAAGAATGCAAAGGAAAATGAGGTCAGGAATCCACACATTTGTTGGAAATCTGGTCTTTCTATATCTACAAAGTTAGTAACCAATAGTCTGTAAACATCTGACAAACAGAAAATATCTAAGTGATTTGTAGACTGCCACAGACAACAAAATATGGATCTATATGAATAATAAGCTTAGATACTTTGGCATTTGGTAATTGCTTAGTTCAGACCAAGTTGACTAAGAAGAAGGAAAACTAAGATGGCTGACCTCCTAATATATGTCGTGTGCATGCTATATTTTCTCTCATTCACCTCTCCGAGGCAGGCACTGTGGATATGAAGAAATATTAAAGTACCATGCAAAGAAGATACTTATCTTTCCAGATTTTCCCCTACTTGGAATATAGGGAGAGAAAGAAAGAGAGACAGAGACAGAGACAGAGACAGAGAGACAGAGACAGAAAGAGAGACAGAGAGAGAGGGAGGGAGAGTAGAGAGAGTATATTTTAGCTTCTGACTCAAGGTTCCAAGAGGTCCTCAGGAACACACTCACTTCTCAAAGCGCTTAGCACAATCTTCAGGTCAGAAATTCATCCCAAATGGTTGGATCTTTGTAATAGTCCCATAAATCAGAGCAATAGATCCAGTGCACTCATAAATTGTCCTACTTCCAGCCAAATGAAGAAGATTCAATCTCTGGGCACTAAAAAATTAAAGAAGGTGCTCAGACTCGATTGAAACCTGCCAGATTGCCCTCACCTGGTCCTTTCCAAAAGGAATAAAATGTCAAGGCAAAAGAAAAAGAAGGGTGGCACCTATGGGCATCAAATTATCTGTGGAGCTCTTTCAGAATGTATAAGTCCAGGCCTTCCCTTTTGGAAATTTGGACTTGTTAGGTTTGTGTCACAACTGGAAGAATATATTTCCAAAAGGCTTCATAAGGGATATTCTGTGTACATCACTGTGATTTTAATCTAAACAGCATAGTTGAGCCCTACTTCATACATGTGAATTCCATATCAGGAAAACCATCCAAATTAATAAACCATCAGATTAATAGATTAATTATCACAGAGAATGTGGATGAATGGATCGGTGTTGTAATGCAAGACTGCACTTTTACCTATCAAAAGATCAAAGGGAGCAGAGCCTAGGCATGAGATGGGGGCCACAAATGCAATAAGGCTTCTTGCAAGACTGGCTTAGGAGAGAGGACGCTCTCCTCTATGAAGTCTACCCTGGCTGAGCCCTTCAGTAACGGGAAGGTTGGATTCTTTCAACAATGTGCTCTAATTATATTTCTTCACCTTTTGCAAGATGAAATTTGAAAATTACCACATCATCACACATGTTCTACATGTTTCCACACCAAAGTCTCCCTAATATGTGCCAAAACTATGTAAGGACAGGCAACAGAGCCATCAATAAGGAGTTTTTTTTTTTTTTTATTGATATTATTATCATTATTCTTACTATTATTAAATGACAGAGATGAGATATGAGTCAATCGCTCTGGATAGCACACGAATGCTCTTAACTGTGAGATCTGGCCTCCTTGTATTGAACTCCAACAAATTTTCTCTTCACTCTGTATTAACCTCATTTTTAATATAACTCCTCACCTTCGGTTCAAATGATGAAAATTTCCCTGTGTCACATTTCACAGAGATGATCTCTCCTATCTTTGGTAGAGCAATAGGCAAGAATATTTTCACTTCTTCTGAATCAAAACCACAGGAAAGCCCGGAATTACAGTACAAAATGTACAATGAAGACCTAGCATGGCATGCTACCACAAATACACCCCACAATAACTCATCGAAGAGACCCCACTTCCTGTGTAGTCCTGCGTTCAATAACAAATACATGATCATTTCCTCCTCTAAGCATATTACTGTAAAATAAGGGCTAAGGAGGAAATATTTAGAACTAAGATGAGTTTAAATGCCAGCTCCAAGAGGACACAGTGTGGCAACTTAATTAATTTCTCTGAATTTGTTTCTCTGTCTGTAACAACTATGATAAACACTCCTGTGTTAAGGTACTACATTTTGGGCAGGTAATCAGTCATTTAATGTCCTGTTTAACTAAGTATAGTGACAGCTACAGAGTGAGTATCCAGTCATATACAGCATAAATATCCATGTGAATCTGTACAGAAATGCATAAACATATATGCTATATCATTTCAAACATAAAACCATTACCTATACACATATTTTATTCTGAAAACCTGCTACTTCCAATTGAAACCTGAGATTTTATTCCATCTTCTAGCGCAGTGGTTCTCAACCTTTCTAATGCCGTGACCCCGCAATACAGTTCCTCATGTTGCAGTGACCCCAAACCAAAAAATAATTTTTGTGGCTACTTCAAATTACTAATTCCAGTAAATAACATTTCACCATGGCATACCGTGGGCTTAAATATGTATTTTCTGATGGTTGTAGGCGACCCCTGTGTTTTGGTCATTTGAGCCCAGCCCGGGTGGTGACCCACAGGTTGAGAATCGCTGTTCTAGCAGAAGAGAGAATAGCCTGATGGTCTTCCGTGCATGGTGCAGTAGTTAAAGCTTACTAGAGTCTGATAACGCACACACCAGTGCTAAGCTGAGTTTCATTGTTTGATAACAAACATGGTTCCACTTTGGATTTTTGTCTCTTTAGCAAATAAAATCTTGTTCTAGAGCTTCTATAAACAGACACCTGTATGAAAAGAACATTATACCTATGTTTTTAATGCCAATTTTGTTTCACCATGGTTTTCTGTTACCTTAATGAATGTGCTCATGAAGAAAACATCCTCTAAGCATGACTGGCAAAAGTCATGGAGAACAAGCATTACTAAATAAACTAGTAAGTTATAAGCAGTGAGAGAAAACAAAAACATCATTCCAATGGATTTGCTGTCCTTGATTTCTAATATGATATATATAAAAGAATAAAAATGTCATGGAATATGTAAATTTTATTATACACATATAAATAAGCATGTTTCTATAATGATATATAGATTTATTTCTATATATATGTAACAGTGTATGTGTATATATGGAAATAGATAGACAGATAGATAGATAGATAGATAGATAGATAGATAGATAGATAGACAGACAGATAGATAGATAGACAGACAGATAGATAAAATTATACTACAACAATGACCCAAGTTGGAATATCTAAGGGAGAAATATTTCTTTAAGAAATCAGAATATGAGGGCTGGCAAAAAACTTCAGTGGATCAAAGAACCTGCAAGCAGGCACAGGGGCTAGAGGTTCAATCCCTGGGCCTGTGGTGCCAACCCCGCCCCCAGAGCACACTCAGGCAATTGAGACAGGGTGTGGTGGCATGCACCTGTAATCCAAGCTCTTGGGAGGTTATAAACAGATGGATCACTGTGAGGCTGATCTAGTAGTGAGACCCTGAACACTGTGTAGACCCTTCCCTAAAAATACACATTAAAAAAGCAGAATATAGTCCTCCATCAATTATGATTTTATAGAACATATATAACTGCATATATATGATACATTTATGAATTCTTATGTATCATACATATGTATGGCTTATATACATGAAATATATCTATATTTATATTTATCTCTATCTCTGTCTATGGAGAGAGAAAGAGAGAGTGAGAGATTTTTTCAAAGCATTGGTTCACATGGTCATAGAAACTTCAAGTCCTAAGATCCACAGGGTAAACAGGAAAGATATTGGCTTAGCTTCAGTCCAAGTCAGGAAACAGCTGGCACCCAACAAAGGCCATCTGGATGCGAGCTCTCTTGTGATGCTGAGCAGGACATCCTTTTTGTTTTAAAGAGTCTAGCAATTGGCTCTGTGAGGTCCAGTCCCATGAGGAGAGCAATGGTCTCTATTTAAATCTGTCCATTCAGATGCTAATGTCACCAAAACACCCTGGCAGACACACCAAGATGACACTGTACCAACTACCTCAGCACATCATGGCTCAGCCAAGAGGCCACATAAAATTAACCAGAACCTTCTGAAATTTCTGGGATTTTTAAAAATCTGTACTATAGGCTGGTGAGATAGCTCAGCAGACTAAGTGCTTGCTTAGGCAAGTACAGGGACTGGGGTTCGATACCTAGGAACACATGCCATATCAGCCTCACCCCTGGGCCCACGGAGCATGGTTCAGGCATAGTGGTACACACCCAGCACTGGGGAAGCTAAAAGGAATATCATTATGAGTCCAAGCTGCATAGTGAAACACTGTTCCAATACATTAAAAAAGAGATAACATCTGTAATACAGACATGAGTAAAAATATTCATGAGCAGGAAGGTATACATAATTGAAATGGGTTAAATTTAAAAGTAAGTGTAGAGCAGTTAGCAAATGTTTCAATCACAGTGGAAGTCCTATAACTGTTAACCATAATCACAGACAAAAGCAGTAATTCTCACGAGGGTTCCTGACATCGTATCTCAAATTTCCAGGGGAAGATCTTGGTACTGGCCAGTGTTGGCTGTGTAATTTTGAAGGAGCAGCTAACTCGGCAGCAGCCTCGTTTGCTCTACTGTCAAGTGCAGTGCTGACACCTCCCTTGCAGTGTGGTGGTGAGGATTAATTAAGATCATCTTCAACATTGTTATGGCACATCACAGACACATACTAAGCACAGAGATAATTAAGCAATCTTATTAGCACAAAACAAATGTACTCTCCTTCTGTAAAGAGGTGTTAAATCCCCTCCTGTTGAAATCTGAAAATAAATCAAGGAAACAGCTACTATTAACATTACTATTTTACAAAAAAAAAAAAAAAAGAATAGAATAGAATTATAGAGGCTGAACATGTTGTAGGGACCATCCAGTGACTTGAATTTCTCCCACATCTTGAAGACCTGCTGGCGTATTACCTAGCACATTGGCTGGCTCCCATCATGGTCAGAAATATTCAAAAGAGCTATGGCTTCCAAGCACCCTGCTCTGGAGGGGTTCTGGCCTATTTATTCAGCACTTTTGACTAAAAGCTCCTTTGCTTTATCATTCTGGAGATGTGGTGGGCTGTACAACTCTTCCCAGCCGCCCCCCTCTTCCTTCGTATCCTACCCTCCACCTTTGCATGTGAACACCGCCTGGCAAACGTGGCTCCTGGGCTGCACACTCTTTAATGTTCTGCTATGCACTCGCTTAAGCCCTTCACTTAAATTATGTGATTTAATCATCACAACACATTGAGATTTAAGAGCGGCTTTTAATTCCACTTTGTGGGAAGGAAGAATGAGCCTGAAGAGGTTTGTCTGAGGTGATAAGGAAAATAAGAGCTAAATACAGAAATCATGCTAGGTCATGCTCACCCCCAGATTGCTTTTCCAGGCAGCCAAGCCAATTCCAGCATTGGTTAAATATTTCTAACATATATTTATTGTGGCTCATTGTGTTACAGCATCACATTAGCTGTCATGTGCCTAGGGCAAAGGGAAGAGGCAATATCTTCTCTGGCATGGAGCCTAATGCTACTCCAACTTGACAGGGGAAATATTGTCCCTGGAGCTGAAGAACGATAGTTTGGAGCGAAACAAAAATTCATGCAGACAGCTGGGGAGATAGCTCCGAGTCACAAGTGCCTGCTGGGCAAGTGCAAGGTTGTGAGTTTGAACCCTGGTCCCACAAAAAAAAAAAAAAAAAAAAAAAATTCATGCATACAGTAAGTTCATAAGTGGGTATCTGTGGTATCAGGCAATTGGGTCAAAACATCAGGGTGATCATGCAAAAGATTGAGAACAACAGTTCTTATATTAAATAATTATGCAAATAAATATGTGATGATCAACTGTCACATGTAACATGAAGCAGCATGGAGGCTGATTAAAAGTAAATTTAAACACATCATTGTACCTGGAAGGCTAAGAGAAACACTTCGGTATAAATTATTTTTAAACAGAAAACTGAAAGATGAGGAAGTTAGTTGTAAGAGTTTTTTATGGAACATGCAGCCCATGAGAAGGCCTCAGGAATTCACTAGTTCACAAAGCAGGATAATCAGAGTTCTCCAGAGAAAGAGAACCAGAAGATATCCTAACAGACATACAGAGAGAGTCTTTGTTCTGGGTAGGCTTCCTCCTGCCAAGATGAGGCACACCATGATGAGGAAGGCAGTTTGCCTTATTCAAAGTCTGCTGTCTTAAGTGTTTATCCCATCCCAAAACACCCACAAAGACATGCTGATTCATATGTGATCAAACATCTGGACACTATGGCCCAGTTAAGTTCACACATAAAATGAAGCATCACATTTCATCTTGGCATGTCTGAAGGGCATAGAGAAGGCAATCTGGAAGACAGGCAAAAGTGAGCACAGCTCCATGTGAGGACCTAGGAGCAGTAGAGGTAGGGCTGTGCAGGCTGCGCAGACACGACGAGGAATCAACCCGTATTTCACTAGTGACAAAAGGCTACTGAAGGACTGCAGAGAGAATGCTGACCAGTGCAACTCATTGATGGGGAATGACCAAGATACATGGGCCCATGCTCCTAGAAAGTCTCCATGGCAGATTTCCAGTAACCCACACTGGAATGACCAATTTGAGCCTCTGAGCTGTCCTTGGATTCCACGTTGGCTTAGAGAGCAGACTTGATGGGACTTGTAATTGATGGAATGTGTGGGAAAGTAGGAGGAATCACAGCTCACACCTAGAGTTCTTCAAGAACTTTGTCAAATACCACTTGCTCAGTAAAGGTCTCCCTCTTTTACCAGCATTTAGTTCATATATTTATTGTGACACTTGCTAGCATTTTTATGTCTTCCCCTCATTGCTTTCTTGCTGCCCCTGTTTGACTAGTAGTGGCTCTGATTCTCACTGTCAAAGATGTGCGTGATCATGAACTAGGAATTTCATTTCCTTTTCACCCTTACATGAAAATTAGCAATCACACCATTTTTAGTTTCGCATCACTGAGTTTCAGAGTACTAAGCATCTTTTACTGAAGAAAGTTATTTTTATTTTATGCACTCTATGATTTATGTGATAAGTGAAAGATATTATATTTCTTCATAAGGTCAACATTGAGCCTGTTGAATTCTTGTCTAATTCAGTTTTGTTGTGGCAAACGCACTTATATAACTGAGTCACCCATAGAAGCTGGGTGCAGAGACAAGCAAGTTTATTGGGGGCTGGCAGTGGGTACCCAGTACATGACTAAGTACTAAACCCGAAGTCCAAGAGGGGAAAATAGTTGTACAGTTCTAGTTCTGGGTCTAGAGGCATGGCGTTGATAAGACTTTTCTCAGATAAAAGCATGAGATTAGCTTGTGACAAAGGAAAAAAAGATATTAGGCAGGGAACAAGTGGTCTTCTGACAAAGCCTGGGGTGGTACCAGGTTAGCTAACTATGACAACCTTTATAAGAAACAAACTAAAAGAAACAGAAACTTAAGCTCTAAGGCACCACTGGAGGGTGACATGACATCATTTTGGTTCATTTTTGTCACTTCAGTTTCAGAGAAGAATCATGGAAAGAATTGACTTTATGAATCAAGGTGAACAATTACTTATTTTCACCATGGCAGAGATAAGTCACTAATTTCACACGTTATAAAGAACAAGCTCTACCATATGTAAAAGACGTAGACAAATAATCAAAATCACTTGGAATTTTCAAGTTTCAAGTTTCTGAAATGAAATATTCCTAAACAAAAAAGAGACAAAACAGTCAATGAATATTATTAAATATTTGTGCTCATAAGAATTTCTGTTTTGCTTCTCTCTAAATATATAATATTCAAAAAACAATAGATTATTTGCTCTTACATATTGATGTTATCAAGCTATTTTGTCTTATGTGCTTTAAATAACATATTTCTAGTTTACATTTTGAAAGCTTGAAAAGGATAGCATCAGAATGAAGACTCACATTATTACTAATTCCTTATCTCAGAATCTTATTATAACCACCATTACAAAATTTGGAAAGAAAATTCCCTGTAGTTTGTCATACATGAAATATGTATGTAATATGTAAAAAATAATTTCTCATAGGAACTGAGTATTAAGGTTTCCATGTAAGATCATTCTTCTCATCTCTTTGCCCTTATTGATTAATCAGGATCATCGATGGTCGTAATTCTTACACATAATTTACCACTTGTTTAAATGGGAGTCATAAAGTATTACATATCATTATAGACCAAACATCAATAAGTAATCCCAAAAGATTATCCATTCTATTCCTTGAAAATGGTACATTATCTAGAGAGTGTACTTATGTTAGGAATCTAAAACTTGGGAAAAATCTATCCTTCCATTGCTTTCTGAAAACTGAATATATGAAATTCTTTCATACATTTCTCCACATACACATTTATACACACACAGTCACATACACAAAAACCCCATGAGCAAAGGTAAAAGAGGCTAGATAATCAATAAGATCATCTGAAGGCTCCAAAATTATGCACTACCATTATCTAGGTTTGTGGATACTTAAAATATTTCTGAACTCACCAAATAAATAGCATAGATTCTGGATAACTCTTCACAGCAATTCTTACAATTCAAAATCTCAATACAAATGAAATGACTCATAGCTCCATTTGCTGTTCAGACTACTGGGTTGTTAGTCAAGTCAGTAGTACAATCAACTGGGTGGGTCATTCCACCAATAGAAGATCTCAGTAATAACTATTAAATGCCAACCATTTCATTGAAGAAAACAGCCATGGAACAAACATAAGCTCAAGGCTAAGAGTTTCCTATTTCTATATTACTATAATGTATATCCCTTTCCTACCATTACTTCATATATTTAAAAAGCAAAAAGAAATAAGAGTACATTTAAATAATTTCAAAAACTAAGTCATTCAAAAATATCATAAGCGTCTGGGGATGGAAGTCTTGGAAAGAGCAGCGATCCAGGATCAGTCAAATAATGCCACAGATTAAAGCACCTGCAAGCAGGTGTAGGGAGAGGGGTTTTAATCCCCAGGCCTGCCATGCCGGCCCTGCCCTCCAGGACACGCTGAGACAGCAACTGAGACTGGACATAGTGGCACACGCCCGCAATCTTAGCTCTTGGGAGGCTGTAAATAGGCACATCACTAAGAGTCCAATCTAGTAGTGAGGCCCTGAACATCCTGTAGACTCTTCCCAACAATACAAAAAAAAAAAAAAAAAAAAAAAAAAAAAAA
>PVJA010016111.1:0-44086 GCA_004027025.1 Myocastor coypus
AAAGAGAGAAAGAAAGAAAGAAAGAAAGAAAGAAAGAAAGAAAGAAAGAAAGAAAGAAAGGGTCTTGATCTCCACTGGCAGCTGTTTTCTGTCAAGCAAGTTAAAAAAAAAAAAAAAGACTTCCATGAATGAGGAAAGCACGTTGTCATAGACAAATCAGCTGGTGCCATAACCCAGCCAGCTCTACTGGGCTACTCCCAGTTTGTCTGCCTCTGCATACTCCTTTGAGCAAACATGGGACAAGTCCACTTGTCCAAGGTCTCAGGAAGCAGAAACAGAACAGTAGAACAGTCATAGCCATATGAGAGCTGTTGCAGAAGAAAAAGCCCATTCCAGCCTACAGCTCTGGACAATTCCCCAGTTCTGGACAACCAGAATCATAAATCACAACCCTGCTATGCTCCAGATTGGACCTGAGTGTGGGAAAAATATGCCCTCCCCTTCTTCCAGTGAGTTTGCATAACAGCAGGTGCACAACAAGTAAACAGCAGGCCACCTGATTTACCACATATGCTCAGCTCTTTGTATATGCTATTATAGTGGACTTCTAACTGGTGGTCAACTTATTACACTCAGATGAATTAAATTAGCATGGTGCTAGGTGCAGGAGACCCACCTGAGGGTTGTTGCCAGAAGCATAAAGGCAGAACATCAAAAGCTTCCAGAACTCTGTTAGGGATGCTTCTCTGTTAGAGAAGTTGCTGGAGCTGTTAGAAGCTGCTAGTTCTCTTGGGTTATTCCGCTGGAGGACCTTGCCATGCTGGCTGTCCTGCTGAACTTTGGAGGAGCTTTGGTCCTCATCCTGAGCTTTGTTTCCTGGCTCCAGAGTGGATGATGGTACACTGCTCAGCCTCATGCAGAAACTTGTTGTATTGGCTTTCCCGATGAGATTTCAGCTTTCCTCATTGCTAGAGGAGCTCAGGATCTCACTGTTGCTGAGGATGACTGTGGTACCTTTGGAGAAGCTGTGATGCTTACCTTGAGCATTGTTTCAGATCCCTCTGCCTACTGGCACAGATCCTGCGTCCCACTGGCACAGACTTTTTGGTGTCCCCTACTGATCTTTGAGCCTTTCCAGCCCAGATCCATGAAGTGGGCCTGCATGAGACTTTTTTGTGAACTCTAGGCCTCCATTTGGACTTGTCAGAGGCATTGTATGGGCTCTAAGTTTTTATCTGGACTCGTGCAAGACATTAGGACCCAGGCCCTCAGCTGGATTCTTTAGTGTTTAGTATGTGGATAAATTTCCTGCTCTTCTTGCATATGATCCTTGGGTGATTTATAAAATACTGCTATAAAATGTATCCTGTATTGTGTTGTTCCCCTTTAAAACCCCCACAACATGATAGCCATGCTGGTAGTATTTTACTTAAGGACACATGTTAGTCACCAGCAGCCATGATGAGGCTAGAAGGGTAGGAGGAGGCCAGTACTTGAAGCCTTTTTTTTTTTTTTTTTTTTTTTTTTTTTGGACAGAGTCTCACTATGCAGTTCAGACTGGCCTTGAGTTCAGTTTGCAGCCCAGGCAGATCTCAAGCGTGCAGTAATCCTCCCATCTCACTTTCTCACGTGCTGGGGATTATAGGCATGTGCCACCATGCTTGGCTTGGAGCCCTCTCTTAAGCAGGCTGTTCACAGCTCACCAAGCCCAAAAGAGAGGAAGGTTCAGAGCTCTGGCCATGGTGCTGAATCCAGGTGGAGTAGGGGGATGGGTTATGAAGGCTGGTGACTTGAGTGAACAAAAATAGTGATAGTAAGAAAGCAGCTCCCCTGCCAAAAAGAAGCATTTTTCAATATTCCTCTGCGAATGTTGGGCTCTTGATCACGCTTAGAGAGATAAGTTGGCTTTGCATCAATACCACAGAAAGAAGACGAGTTTGGAGCAGACATTGATGTGTATAAATCCATAGCTGTACTAACTATACAACCTTTGGTAAGTAACCTTTCTGAGTCCCAGAGTCCTCATTTGTCAGACAGGAATTCCAGTTACTTGAATATGATTCTGTGGGAGGAGTGCCTAGTACAGAGCTCAGTGTGAAGAGTATTTCTCTTTTTTACTTGGCTTTATTCCCTGCTTACTTTTGTGGATGTATGTGCACATAAACATACACACACACACACACACACACACACACACACAATTCATTAGTTTTCTTCCTCTTCCTCTATACCACTGTAAAGCACTGCAAATATTCCCTCAAGGACAAATTTGAGACCCACATCTTTCTTGAACCTCCCCCCAGTGTCCCCAGCTGTATACAAGAATCTCTCTGCCTGGTACAATCGGGACTCTCCAGCAGATGACAACATGTTGGCATCACTAGCCTAAGAAAGCTGATTTTGGCTTCCCTACTAGACTGAATGTCCCCGCTGCACCTGCGCCAGTGCCTGCCTACTACTTCCATTCTTTGCCCATCTTGAGTCCCAGAGTTGCCATAGGGCAACATCCAAAGCAACTATCACTGCATTTACCAAGGCCCATCACTGTAGTAGCCATATAATCACCTCACGTAGATTTTTGAACCATACAATCATTTCTTGTTTTCAAACTGCTTTCCCCTTAGTTTCTGGCAATGATCCAACTACCATAATATCACTAGTAAAACCAAGGTTGTTATGTGCTTTCTGTCACAGGGAAGGACACCGAGTAAGGTAAAAAATAGCCCATGATTAAGTACTGAAGCAGCATTAAAACTCTGAAGTCCAGAAACCAAGTGAGTGTTCCTGAAAGCAGTAGCGATCACTAAAAAACAGCCCAGCATAGCAGAAAACACATGCAACTTGTAGCTTGAGGCCTGGGTCTTCTATCGTACCCTATGCCTCCCGACTCTGTGACCCTAAGAAATTTACTCCCTCCAACTCTTCACCAATAAAATAAGGACGATGGGGCTGAGGAGATATTTCAGTGGTCTAAGTACATTCCTGGTAAGCACAAGGGCCCAGGTACCACATGCCACACTGGTCCCACACTGAGCCAGCATGTGTGGTGCGCACCTGTCATCCCAGTGCTGGAGAAGCTGAGGCAGGAGGGTCATTACCAGTGTATGCTGCATAACAAGACCCTATACGAAATAAAGAAATAAAAGATTTTTTAATTAAAGAAAAATAAGAAAAATAAGAATGATAGTACTTACTTCTTTACTTTTCTACTGCGTATGAATTGAGATGGCACTCTTAAGATGCAGTTTGTGAAACACTATAGCCACGGGGCTGGGGAGATAGCTCCGAGGCACAAGTGCCTTCTGGGCAAGTGCAAGGTCGTGAGTTCGAACCCTGGTCCCACCGAAAAAAAAAAAAAAAAAAAAAAAAAAAGAAACACTATAGCCTTGCTAGTTACCATGGCATACTGCTCAGAGAACCGGCCATGAGTCAGGAGAGGCAGTATGTTAGGAGACCCTCTGGTCAGAACACAACAGGGCCACCCAGCTCCCCACTCTCTGCTTCCATGCAAGGCTCTAAACAGGTGCATTTGTTCACTGCACAGTTGCTTCGGTGTCTGATGTGGCCCAGGTACATCAATTAAAGTGTAAGTCCAGAAAAAGGAAAATAGGAAACTCCATCAGACTGTGGTCCAGGGCACACACTAGAGCTATAGGAAAGAATGGTACTTGCTAGGTTCCAGGACTCCAGGCACATTACTGCTTCCAAGTTCCTAAGCAAGCCTGCAAGAAAGATGACTTTATTTCAGTTCAGAGACTGAAATGACCCCACTAGGCCTTTGCAGCTGTTCAGCAGATTGGCTGAGAAGAATTCAGTTCTTATCAACTCCAATACAAGCGCTCTTAAATGCAGCACTGTTCCATTTCTTACTGCTTTATAAAAATAAAGGAGATGAGATGACGCCACAGCAGCCTAGCATGGGCTCCTGCTCATGGGTCAGTTGCTAATGAAACAATCACTTAATAAGTGCTGCTCCTGATCTCCAAAATATCCACTCAGGGATTTCCAGGCTACCTGGTCATGGCAAGCTAGGTTTTACGCAGATTGCTAAGGCACATGTGAAGGTCAGGACCAATAAGGGAGAGAAACAGAAGGGTGGTGAAGATAACGGGAGAAGAAGAGAAATGTAAGAAAACAGAAAGCTAAAAAGAAAACAGAAAACTTCTGGGACTCGGGACACAAAATTCAATTATTAATATTCTAAATGGAGTTCTGACTGCTTAAGCTTTATTTAAGAACATGCCTTGCTGTATAATTACAAGGGCTTAATTTGTTTTCTTTTCCACACAATAAACAAGGAGCACATGGTTGCTCTTAGCAAACACTACCCTTCCCGATGTCCACAGAGGCTCCTGAGGCTGCAGAAGGACACTGCATATGTGGAGAAACAGCCTCATTGCCACCAGACTGGCACTGCTGGGCTTACCAGATACAAAAGAGAATAAGAGGACGGCAGTGCACATTTCCTCTGAGAGGAAGACCTTTTGAGGTAGGTGGGGGTAAGTTCACCCCCTTTGGCTTACCATGAGACAGATACTGCTGGGCCATCGGGCCTGTAATGTGCTGGTACAGAGTGCCAACAGGTTCAGTGGGTGTGGAGGAGGTTGTCCCATCTCTGAAAGTCAGAAGCCTACTCCCCATGGCCCTATAACTTTGGCCAACTCGCTTGATGCCTCTGACCTTTCGATGCACCCAGCTGACCTTTGAGCAAATCCTGAAGAAAGAGTGGGCATTCACTAAAGCATCTCAGGGCTGGATGAAACCCTTCCAGAGGGAATGGCACAGGCAAAGGCCCTGAGGGAGGGAGAGGTGGCTTGACACATGGGAGTTTGAAAATATAATGTGGTCAAAACAGAAAGCACCACAGGAGTAGGGGAGACCCTAAGGTGGCGTCCCAGGGTGGTCCCACAACCATCCAGTGCCATCCAGGCCAGGACTCTGTGTGGGCCACACACTTACCCAGCAGACTGAAGCAGGAGGTGAGGCTCATGCCCTAAAAGCCACAGAAGCTAAAATCATCATGAGGCTAAAAGTCTCAGACAGCCCCCTGGAAGGTTCCATGGGAAATATGTGTAAGATGAAGCAAAGCAAGGCAGCCCAAGGGAAGAAAGTGACCCTTGGCACGTTTGTAGGTGAGACACACTGGGGCCCAAGTGTAGGAACATCTGCATGATTTCTGGAGGAGGCACAGAGGCACCAGGCAGATGCATTTGGCAGCAAACAATGAGTGTTGGGAGGCAGGGGCTGCAGTCCCAAAGCCCTTTCTGCTCCAGTCTGAGCAGTCCTGCTGTCTCAGATCAGTGTGGAGGGGGCACCTGGCCAAGGGCCTACCTGGAGACAGGGTAGTTGGAAGGCAAGTTCATGGTCCTTCTATACTACTAACCTGGAGTCAGAAGGCAAAGTGCAGGAAGTCATTGTGGACCTGATGATACCAAGATGAGTTGTCCTGTCAGTCCGAGGTCTCATAAGCACATGTTATCATTGGGCATAATGCACACAGGGCCACTACGTCAAATGTTCCCTAATATTCCCCCAAAAAGTCTCTTTCAGGGGCCCGGTGGGATGGCTCAGTGGTCTAAAGCGCCTGCTTGGGAAAGCTTGGGCGGCTTCAGGGACCGCGGTTCGATCCCCCGGCACCACATGCTGCGCCAGCCCTGCCCTCGGGGTGGGTTGAGCCAGCCATAAAAATGAGTGAATAAACAAATAAAGATTCTGAAACAAGAAAAATAAATAAATAAATAAATAAACAAACAAACAAACAAACAAAAAGTCTCTTTCAGTTGCTGGTACCCTCCAACACTCTCAGATTTAGGGGTGTCTCTCTTCCCCCAGAAATCTATCGAGCTGCAATCCTCCCCTTCTCCAAAGATGTGTCATTGGCCTGGGGTAAATGTTCCTGGGCAGCCAAGTACTCATCACAGTGTACAGTAACTTTCTACTCATCCTGTTCTCCTGTGCCACGGTCTCCTGCTCCAAACCAAATACCTAAGCATAAGTCACCCTTGCATCATTGCCAGGGGCAAAGCAGGACTTCAACAGAAGTCTCTGGAGGGAATCAATGTGTTCTGTCTTAGAAAATCATCCATGATCCCAAGAGCTATTATAAGTTACTTTATAGGACTCTAAAGCATAAAAACATCAACATTTAAATGACAGGCTTAAGAGACAAGGAAACTTTTCCCACAGGGAAGTGGCTGACATCATGTGCATCAGCAGTATTCTCTACAAAATCGTTATAACTTGGTCTTCAAACTGAGACACAGTGCTTTTTTTTTGTCTCTATCCTTTGCCAAACCCAAGAGAATGTGTCTGGGCCAGCCAGGTTTTCCAGAGTGTGGTGTTTGCATGAAATCCTCCCCAGTAACCCATACCAGCCTCTTCCCTTCAGCATAAGTTCTTAAGAGGTGGGGGCAAGACCCCACAATGCAATACTAATGGAACCTGTGCTGTGACCGTGGGACAAAACATGCCTTGTCAAAGTCCTTTACCAACATTACTCACTCAATTGTCACAACAACCCTGTGGAGCAAAGTCCTAGCAAAAGAATTGGATCCATTTTAGGGGTGAAGATACAGATAAGGAGAAGGCCACCCATCACTCTCTGAAGAAACAGGTCTGCACTGCACCTGTGTCTCCATAGCAAGCGGATCACACTCAGGACATGAGGGACAGACAGGAAAAGGACTAGGAAGCCACACTCTCAGGGCATGGGCTCTAGGGTCAGCTTCCCAATAAGCCCATCACCGAGTCCCAGAGAAAGTCAAGGGGTCAAACCCCAACCACAATCCCGACAGCAGTGGGTATCAGCAAAGGACCTACCGCAAGAAAGACACAGCCTCTTCCAACCAGAGAGAGGCAGGTGACCCTCACAGGGGCCCTCCCATGCGACACTCTAGAGAATTCAACCTGTATCCCTGCACAAACCAGCAAACAGGATGGGAATTTTCAAAGTTTTGGAAAAGGCCAAGGATTGATGCCACGAGGAGAGAGAGATACACGTGAACTCTGAGGAGAAATAAGTGTGGGATAAGAGGAGCAGGTCCCAGGGCTGCGGTGGGCAGTGGCAGAAGCTGAAGGAGCCCAGAGTCACATACCCGCCTCCAGTCTGCATCTCCTCCTGTACCTGCCTCCTGCTCACTGCCTCACCTTCCTTTTCTCTGCCTCAATTCCCTTATGGCAGTGACAGTGATAGGCCCAGAAAAGCCCCCCCCCATGACACCACTACACAGCCTCCCGTCTGGAGCAGGCAGGGTGCACATGCCTTGAAATTACCCTGGGAGACCCATGGGAGTCTTGAGGAACTCCAGTCCCCCAGCACAGAGGCCTCTGTGCCTGGCCCCTGAAGCTTCCGCTCTCCCCACACATGGCGGAAATCCCAGAGATGCTGCAGATCTGGGCTTCCAAGCGCCTTTCACAAAAACCAAACTTCTGAGATGCCTTCCAGGGTGCTGGACTCGCTGTTCACTAAGCACCTACTGTGTGCAACCACTAAAGTAGGGGTTTATGACCCTGCTCCTTTGGAAGGGGTGATTATTACTGAGACCTGAACCCAGGACCTATGCATCAAGCTGCATCCCAAGACTTTTTCACTTTTTTATTTTATTTTATTTTATTTTGTTTTGTTTTATTTTATTTTATTTTATTTTATTTTGTTTTATTTTATTTTATTTTATTCTATTGTTCAAGTTAGGGTTGCACCAAGTTGCCAAATTACAAGTTTGGGCTCAAACTTGTCATCTTCCTGCCTCAGCTTCCCACAGTGCTGGGATTATAGGCATTCAGCACCACTCCCAGTTTATAATCCCAATCTTAAAAAAAAAAAAAAAAAAAAAAAGCCCTGTGAGATGGAAACTATTTCATAGTGTTCAAGGAAAGATCCAGGGATTTGGTTCTTTAGCCAAGAATATAAAATGAAAGAAATGGCACAGCTAAATTAAGGTTCATGGCCTGCTTCCAAAGCACATGTCATTTTCACTCTTCCATTCACTCCCTCCCTTTCTCATTCATTCTTCAAACACATTCTTAGCATTGAAAAAACATGGCTTAAGAAAATCAAGCCTTGGGGCTGGGGAGATAGCTCCGAGGCACAAGTGCCTGCCTGGCAAGTGCAAGGTCGTGAGTTTGAACCCTGGTCCCACAAAAAAAAAAAAAAAAATCAAGCCTTAGCTCTGAGGATGCTTTACATTACTGGGAGAGGCAGGCCTTTTTACAGGTGCTTCAGGTCAGCATTAAGCAGAGCTCCTCAGCTGGGTCTCCAGGTGCACAGAAAGACCCTAGGCTGCAACCGCAAGGCCATGGTGAGCTCCGCCACAGCAGGGCTGGTTTATCCTCTGAGACACCCAATACCATTCAGATCCAGGACATCACAATGGCCAGGTCACCTAGAAGGCCACTCAGACAGGACAGGAGCGCTACAGGACTCAAAGACAAAGGGGTTAACCCAGAAAGAAATAAAACTTTTTAGCCAATCCATCAAGCAGAAACAAGGGAGAAGGAGACACACGGCTGCTAGCTTGCCACAGAATGAAGAGGAGCAGAAATTAATGAAGACTCCAAAATAGCCAAGAGACTAAGCTCATTTTCTAAATCTGTCCTTAACAAGAAAAATGGACAAAAGAGAAGTGGATAAATGGGAAGTAACGCTGCCTTAGAGGAGGGGGAGAAGGAAAACAATGAAATCTACAGAGAACAATTGGGACTGGGAAATAGGAATGCATCATCTAATCTTCAAGGCTAGGAGACACAGAGGCCAGAGGCTGGGATGTGGACTCAGCATTAAACTGGAGTTTGAAAGGTTAAAAGTGGTCAAGGGCATGAGGAAACTCTTCAAGTTCAGTCCAAGGTGTCCTGGAGAACTGAGATAACTAAAACCAGGAAAAACACAAGTCTCTAAGGTGAGTCCAGGGATTTTTTTTCTAAGTACTGTGAAATAAATATCACAGATGCTCAGCAGCCCAGCTAGGGGAGCGTGTAGCCACATTACCCAGGTCACATTGGTTCTGCTCTGATTGGATCAGAATTGCACACGAAATGAGTGAACTGAAGAAATTATCAGGGAGGACTTTAGCAGCTCAGGACTGCAGGGGTCTGGAGGAGGGACATAAATGGACAAGAAAAAAAGAAAATCAATTTAGGAAGCCACCTTCTGACTCACTAGGGAACAAGGAGCAATTCCTGTTCAGGTCCCCAGGAGAGGCGACTGCCCAGGAGACTAATGGTGTCAGAGGACTGGGAATTGACTTTCTTTGGAGGCAGCAGATAAATTTGTGAAAGCTTAGAAATTCCGATGAAAATGTGCACTTGGGCATTCTACAGCACAAAACTCATTTTGGGTTCAACTAAGAGCAAGAAGGGCCTGCTTAGAAGAGGAACAAGAAAGGCTTTGTTCCCTGGCATCAGACATCCCCGGGGCTGAGCTATGGGGGATGCAGGGATCCAGGCACATCTGTAGTCACAGCCTAGCCTGCCTGCCTGGGCAGGGAGGGGCCCAAGGAAAAGCTGCACAGCTAGCACATCACAGGATGTCAGAGGACAGCTTTCCAGCTCATTGAATCTGCCCCATTTCCCTCCTTTCCACCTCCCAGCCCAATTTTGTAATGGGTCAGGCCCCACCCAAGACTGAGGCCAGACACAGGCAGAGCCACTTCAGGGGAAGCAACTGCATGCTCCCTGGCATTGGTGACATGAGAAGCTATCGCTCCTGCCTCCATTCGCACATCATAGCCTAACTTGTCTTTATCTCCTTGGTCATCAGACTTGGTTCTACAGGCTGAGCACACACTGTGTGCTGAAGGCCCACCTGAGTGTCAGCCCGAAGGCTTAGGAACATGATTCACTCACTCAGTCTCTGCTAGAAACTGGCTCCAAAGGCTAGGCTTGGTTCTGGGTATTACCTGACCAGCATCTCACAGCCCCAGCCCCTAAAGCTCCCAAACCTGAGGAGGGCTGTTCTGAGTTTACTACCGCCCTCATCTCTGCAGCTGGTTCCCAAAGCTGACAACAGCCTGGGTTGTCCTGTGTTGGTCATGGCCACTAGGATGGAGAGTTATTAAGAGGACAGATTCTGGACAGGTCTGGAAGCAGACTGCCTGGACTTGGCTTCTGGCTCTGCTGCTTGGTAGCTGAGGAATATTAGGCAAGTCAGTAAACTCTCAGCATCTCAGATTCCTAGGGTGTGAGTGGGACCACAGCCATGTCCATTTTGAGCACAAAAGGACATATTAAGTGTATGACATAGGAAGTGATGGCCTTGGAGCTCACAGTATAGGAATGTTTATCCCTCCAAGAAGGCTGAGGAGGGCAAAAGGAAGGGGCCAGGGCCAAAATAAACTGACAACAACTGTCCTCTGGCCCTGCTCCTTCATGGTCCCAGCTTCAAGCTTTCTTACAGGAAGAATTCCCCAGAATGCCATGAGGTCAAGGCTGGGCCATGTATAACACCACCTCATTTTAGAGATGAGGACACAGACGAACAAATTAGGCAGCCTACTCAAGGTCATCCCTCAGTGATAGAGAGAGACAAAGGGATGCACAAGGCATGGACCCCCAGTGCTGTCAGAGCCAAGGCACAGCGCTCATGGCTGACAGCCATGCACACAAGCTCTACCTGCTCCTGTGGGCCCAAAGGCTAGATTTCCTTTTCCCTGGCCCCTACCCAGCCACATTCCTGCAGATCACTCTGATTCACGCTTCCCAAATCATTAGACCTATGAAAACCCAATTCCACTGACAAATGGTTCCATTTCCAAATGCTGTCCCCACAGTAATTCTTTCAGAGCTTACCTGATGGCCAGATTCGTTGGCCTGGAACCACGAACATGAGTCTCAACAGCTCCAGGAGGAAGTCCAAATGGAAAACGGCTGCACACTGCCACGGGGGGCAGCGGCCACTGCACCCTGGACAGGCTGGCACCCACCCAAGCCCATGCCTCCTCCGGCCACCAGCCACCAGCCACACCAGCCACCTCCATTCACAGCCCAGCAGGCCCTCCAGCTAAGAGCCAGAGGCTCCTCCACACCTCGCACTGGAAGGCCCTGGAAATTTTCAAGCACCATGAAGCACAGGGAGGAAGGAGCTGTGCCCTGGATAGCTCAAGACCAATAGAGAGCAACCAGTTCTTACCATGCACAAGTTGAGGCATTTCCTTTAGAAGAGGCACACAGTTCTTCCTGTCTGAATCAGTTGCACGGATTCAGAAACTCCTCCTGGGCAGTGACAGTGAAGGCACCCTCTGCAGCCCCTCTACTCCAGGCACTGGTGACACTGTTATTTCAGCCTTATCTTTTCTTCTATTTTCCCTCTAACTATAGCACAAGTGTATTTCTCTCTCACACCACATGTCCACAGGAGGTCAGCTGTGGCTTCACCCCCATCATCTACCCAGCAAGGGTCAGGCTAATGGAGCGGCCTCCACCTGCAGCATTAATATTCTCTGCTCATAGCAGAGGAAAGAGATGCAGTAGATCCCACACAGACCCCCAGAAGCTTCAGCTAAGCAGGAACGCAGGATTCCTAAATGTGAACTATCTCTTTAAAGTGTATAGCTCAAATTGCAAACAGTGGTGCAGTTTATAATCGCCACACTCTGAGTGGCTGAGGCAGGAGGATTGCAAGTTTAAAACCAGCCTGGGAAACTTGGTGAGACTCTGTTTCTAAATGAAAAATGTAAAGGGCTGGGGCTGTAGCTAAGAAGAAAGCCCCAGGGTTCAATGCTCAATACTGAAAAACAAACCAATAGTGTATGGTTCAAAGTCTACACTATATGCATAGAGTAGTACAGCTGTCACTGTGATTAATTTTAGAATCTTTTCTTCACCCACCCCCAAAAAAATCCATAAGAGAGGGGGCCCGGTGGGATGGCTCAGTGGTCTAAAGCACCTGCTTGGGGAAGCTTGGGCGGCTTCAGGGACTGCGGTTCGATCCCCGGCACCACATGCTGCACCAGCCCTGCCCTCGGGGTGGGCTGAGCCAGCCATAAAAATGAGTGAATAAACAAAGGTTCTCAAACAAGAATAAAAATAATAAATAAAATTTAAAAAAAAAAATCCATAAGAGAATAAGGAACAATTTCAATGCCGTCCCATCCATAATAGCATAACAGCTAAACCATCTGTCCCACCCAACACACCTCTCTCTGAGACATCCTAGGGAAGAGCTTTCAATTTAGTGTCAGAAGGAAGTCTGTGATCCCCACCAGTTTGTGGAAAATGCTGTGCATATACGTGGGGAATGTTTCTCATGTGGATAAAAATCTATACTTCTAAGAACATTCTCAAAATATATTTTTTTTAAATGAGGAGCCATTGTCCTGGTTTTGTCAAGGACCAAAGAACAGTAAGCTGAGGCTAAGAACCCCATCTTACCCACTTTTAAAGACTCTGTACCATGCAGCTGTTTGGGGAGGGTCAGGGCTCTTACATGCTTATCTAAGTGCACACCATGAAGATGACTGCCATACTGTCACCAAAGTCATAATAACCGTAGCCATTATGTTACATGGGACTCTTATTCCAGAACAGACGTTCTTCAGTTCTTCCTATGCCTTATTTCATTTAATCTTCCATTATCCTCATTTTTCAAATGAAAAGATTAGGACATAAATATGCAGTAGGTTAAGTAACTTGCACAAGATACACAGATTTATATGATAAAGCCAGAATTTAAATTCAGTCAGTTCGGCTCAAGAGCATATAATATAAATTACTCATCAAAATAAACAAATCAGTGAGCCAATAGCTCAAGCAAGGGGAAGCATCGCTTGCCCTTTTTATTTTGTTTTGCTGCAAGATCTTGCTAAGTTGGACAGGCTGCCCTCCTACTCTTGATCTTCCTGCCTCAGCTTCCTAAGGAGCTGGAATTACATGTGTGTGCCACCACACCTGGCTCAACCTCTGGGTGTGAAGGAAGCTGTAAACAGGCACAGCCATCTGAGAGGAAAGCTCAGTGGTAATTTGCCTTTGTTGTACATTTTTACATTATACTTCTAGTGCTGTGATTCATATTTATATTTGCACATTCTTATGATTTGATGCTTTGCCCTTACATCCTTTCTTTTAAACAAAGCTACAGGGTTTTGGGACATACACAGAACCCAAGGAGCTCCAACTAGATAAGATTCAAGGAGAGTAAAGGAGAAGCTATAAAGCTAGAGTCCTGCCCTGGGAGTACTGAAAACTATGCCTCAGCCTTGGGTCTGTCTGTTCTCATTCATGAGGATCACATTCGTGGGAAGTCTGCCCTTAAGACTCCTTCTCAGCCATAGAATAATCAAGTCTCCAGTACATCAACAAGCAACTATTGACTCCTGCCAATGGAAGCCACAGTTCTAGGTCCATGGCACGCATCCTAAGTCCATAGGAGCTCACATTCTAATGGGGTGATGTAGTATAAGCTACTAAACAAATAGCCCAATGAAATAGCTGGAGGGATGAGCAAGACATCAAGCCATATGATTGAGCAAAGAGTTTTCTGTGGGGCCAGAGAAGTCCACTAAGTTGGGATGCTCAGAAATCACCACAAGAAAAAAAGTAACGTGAGAGTGAGTAGTAACCAAGAGCCAACCATGCAGAGATCTAGGGCAGGGGACTTGTCCAGATCAGATGATCCACAGGTACCCAGCTTTCAAAGAAGGAAGGAGTTCAGCACATTTGAGGAAGCGAAAGAAAGCTCAAGGCTGTAGCAGAGACAAGCAAGGGAAAAGTTACTAGCACGTTAAAGAAGGAGATAGAACCAGATCTATCTGGATGCTGTAGCCATGGGGAGGGGCTTAGCTTTCAGTGTAAGTCAAACAGGAAGCAATTGGAGAGCTTTTAGCAGCCAAATGGCACAATTGGATTGACGTGGTTAAAATACCACTCTGGCAACTGTGCCGAGAATGAAATGCTGTGGACAGAAGCGGAGCCAAGCAAAGCAGGCAGGAGGCTCCTGTCATCGCGCCAGAAGATGAGATGGTGGCTTGGGCCAAAATGGTGGATGTGGAGGGCAAAAGAAGGAGATGGATGTACAATATTTTTAGAATATGTGAATAGTGGAAGGATGGGAAGGGGAGGTAAAGGCAAGGGAAGACAGTCAAGAATGATACCCGAGGCTTGATCTTAGTGATTTGGTGGGTGGCCTGTGTCTCTTATAAGAAAAGAAACACTGATGGGAAGCAGATTTGGACTGAAGAGGTGGCCCATGACCCCAAATCCCACCTGAGCCAAGTTAAGCTTGACTTTGACTTAACTATCCAAGTAGAGATGTCAGCTGGGTATCCAATGGGACAAGGAAGAAGAACAGGGGTAGGAGTATAAACTTGGAAATTTGGGTCAAGGATGCCTCCCCTCTAACTATCTGAGACTATGAAATAGAAGACCAATGAGCGAGGAGGAAGCTGTGAGCCTTTTTGTTAGAGCTGTTAAATTCTTTCCAAGCACTATCTTACTTAAGGCTCAGAGGTATAATCCTAGTAAGCAGGAGGAATTCACGCATTTACCTCAAAGCTCATGGAAATTCAGTAGATTGCTCCAGCTCAATAGCAGGACACAGGAGTCTTGGGTTTGCACCTCAGCCTTTCTATCTGCAAAGCCCTTCCTCTTCACTACCTGTTAAGGACATTAAGCGGCCGCACTCTCCAGATAGAACACAGCAGGAAGTGTATTTATAGAGCAATGGTATTGGGGTGAGTATGCCAGCCACTAATCTCTTTGGAATTTGGAGAAAACATACATGACAGAAGGTGAGGGGCAGGGCTGGAGAGATAGCTCAGTGGAGTAAGTGCTTGTCTGATAAGCACAAAGCCCTGAGTTCTATCCCTGGTACCTCAAAAAAAAAAAAAAAAAAAAAGTGAGGCAGGCAGAGATGTAAAAGTTGACTTGCATAGTCACTATATATCATCTTGGAATTTAGAATCAGAGGTTATAGCTAATGATTTACAATACATAATACATCATCATGTTGTTATCCCAATAATCCCAGGGAACATTATTTCCACGACTGGTGTCCCAAAAAGGTAGGAACTATAGCCACTTCCTCTTTGCCTACCCACATAGCATTGCTGCCTTTTCCTCCCTGGGAACATAACATAGTTGATACAACTGTACACAAATCAGGACCTCTCCCACCTCACCACACTTCTCCCAGCTGAAGATCAGGTGCGTCTTTGTTAACAACAGAGAGAGAAATAGTTTAGTCTGACATCCAGAGCTTTTTGGAAAAGAACAAGAAACTGAACCCAAAAAGAGGTCCCACCACAACCCACTCTAAGGGATTAAATAAATTCTTTTGGCTTGCTGGAATCTTATATTTAATATTCTTGAAAATAAGTAGGCCATAGGCCAATGCTAAGAAATCTTTCATAATAAAGACATTCAGGCTGTAATGTAGCTGTTGTTATAGGATTTGACCTGAATAGAAAAAAGAAACTAAACAGAGCTTTCCCAACAGAGCTCCTTGAGGAGAGATGGTGCTAAATCCCCATGAGGAAATAGCAGCTCTCTAATAAAATTTTAAAGACCCCCACTCCTCCTATAAGAAGTTCTTGCTGTGAAAACCAGAGACAAAACATTCCTGGGATATTAAAAATACATGGACTTCAGAGTCAAAGGGATTGGAATCCATACCCAGGCTTATTGAATGACCTCAGGAGAACTTAGTTATGACTTCTGAATCTCAGTTTTCTCACCTACAAAATAGGAATGGAAGAGCCCTACCTTAGCATCACTGTGAGGAGTAAGTGAGCTTGTATTTGCAAAAACATTGGGCATCATCCTTGACATTAGCAAGTTCTCAGCCTTTGCCCACTCTCTTTGGAGACAACTATCCTTAATGCACTTTTCTAAGTATCATAGGTATTTTTAAATGTTTTTGTGAAAAGCATTTTTCTTCTGGCCCATAGGTAGAGTGGAAAGCTTCCTAGAAAGAGAATCAGAGGACCAAGGTACAGTCCCATGGTTACATACCAGTGGGAGATCTTCACCAGGCCTGTCTCCTGGGAAGACGCTAAGACTGTCAGCTCCACCCCTGGCCTAAGGTAGTTATAAAAATTCAATGAGATAATGTAGGAGGAAATACTCTGAAGGACTTGAAGCCCTCTCAGATGGAGGGAAGGGCCATCACTGGAGTGCAGTTCCTAGATGAGTATCTGCATTGCTCTACTTATGGGGACTCCAGATGGTGGAGATCCAGCTTTACGTGAGTCATGCCAGGGAAAACAAACCCCATAAAGGACAAGTGGAACCAGCTGCAGCAGAGAAGCTCAGGGGATTCAGCAAATAGTCCAAGTTCATTGGTCTTGCTGGATATGTCTCTAATCAGATGGAGATAAAGAGCAGTACAAGCATATTACTAGCAGTTGCTTAGGTCCCAGAGGGAACTAACAGTGCCTCTGGAGGTGTCTGCATGGAGTCTGAATGTCCGAAAGGGAACCATATCCACAGGACTGAAGATGTGATCATTGTAGTCCCTAGGAAAGGAATGCACTATGGATGGAAACCCAGAATCCCCAGAATTTAAACATAAAAGGTCAGGACAGCCATCATAGTAACCTCAGCCTTCCTACTCTTTCCTATTCTTACCACCACCACAATAATAATAATAATAATAATAATAATAATAATAATAACCATCATTATTCACCACTGCCATTTCTGAGCTCTGTCTGCCAGGTCCGAGGTTAAGTGCTACATAAGACATCTATCCCTAAATCATTACCACATCCTATGCCTATAGCTATGCTCTCTTTACAGATTAACAAATAGCTACTGTTATTATCAGATCAGGAAGCTGTTATTGCAGCAGATCATCCCTCCATAAATACCTATGAGGGTTAAGAATCTTCCTTTCTCTCAAACAAGATCTCCCTAGATGTATATTAATCAAAATCTCATTTTTCACTGCAAAAAGATAGAAAAAGCCACAGAAGACAAGAAGAGAAAGTCACTCATAAACCTTGAATAGTTATGGCTCATCAACTCTGATCTCCAATCTTCTTTGTAGCAAACAACAGGCCTTAACTTGGTGCATTTTCTGGCATGGGGAAGAACTGCATGGACTAAGTTAGGGCTCAAGTAATGGTTAGGGAACAGCTGGACCAGTTGGAATGGCTTAAGATAACTTGACATTGGTAGAGGGACAATGACATCACTTCCTGCTTCTTATTCTGTACAGAGGGGAGGCAAAAAGACTTCTCAGCCATCACCCTAAAAAAAAAAAAAAGAAAAAAGAAAAAAGAAAGAAAGAAAGAAAAAGCCACCAAGCCAGGGCTTGGCAATTAGTGTTGGAGTAAGTGATCATCTTATGATTGCTCCGCTGGAGCCTGAAGACTTGTAAATGCATTTAGAGGACAGAAATAGAAGATGTTGTGAGAGAGCAGTGAAACCTGGCCCATTTGCCAGGAGAAAATGTCCCAAAGCTGCCGGGAAATTCACTCAGTCAGGATTTGGGGTGTGTCCTCATAAATGAGGAAGGTTAATAAATGAGACCTATGGATGAAGCCAGAGCTTGTGCCTCGTCCTCTCCACTCGCCTCTCTGCGATCCTCAGCTCCTCTGGAGTACTACAGTGTCTATTCAGCGCTTCAACTGGTGTTGACTCCCAGGCACAGCCAGAACCCAGGGAAGAATGGACTCTACAATCTGCACTGCTCAGTGAGGCCTGGAGCCGACAGGTAGTCCTTGGGTGAGAGCAGCCCATGAGTCTGGAGAAAACGGGGCCCAAAGTTTGTGGTATCACCAGGCCCTACTCCACCTAGATCCCTGCCCTACTGCCACACAGATATTGCAAGTGCTGCCAACCTCTGTCGCAGCTTCTTCCAGAGATATCAAGGGCAAGCTAATGACACCCTGGAAAACCACCTGTGAGACACCTGTGGTCCAGATGCACCCCTGTTCCCACTTTGTGAGCCCATAGGAACACCACAGGTCCTGTAGCTCTCTCCATCTCTCCGAAAGCTGCGGGGTACCATTCTCTAGAAGGCCCTGAGCCATGAACATCCAGCCCTGTCCTCAAAAGGGATGGAACTTCTCCGGTATTAATGGTTTCCCTCTCCCACACTGACTCTATGCCATGAATTAGCACTCTGCTCATGAAGTAGTTTTGTTTGGGCCATCGAACTGAGGAGTTTTGTTTTTAGTACCAGTATTTAAAATTTGAGCAGTTTTACAGGCTCTCCACCTCCTTTTAGAAAAACCAGCAGGTCTAGCAACACCGTCCCCACTGGACGTACCCAGCTGGAGCTGTCTGCTAACTGCACTATCAACAGGGACACATGATCCCCATCCTCCACTGTCCCCACCTGGTCTATCTTGGGCATGTGGCTTCTGACCTTCGTGTGAGTTACTATGAAAAGGAAGCCTTCTCAGATGTCTAAAGATCTCTCCCTTGAGATAATTTACAGTGAAACTCAATGCTCAAATAAAATAAACACCTGGAACATCTGGTCCAAGGCCCTCCTTGGGGCCCAGCTCTGCCTATGGCTGCACAGAAAACACATCAGGAAAACCTCACCACAGAGACTATACCAGGGCAAGGGGCAAGAGCTAAATCAGAGAGTTGAAAGGAAGGTCTCAGCCCCCCGTAGCTAATCCATCTGGCCCTGAGCAGTGGCCATGGAGCTTGCTGTTTCCAGAGAAAGGAGAGAGAGCTCAGCACAAATCAGAGGTGCCCATAACTAGGGAGCATTTACCAAGCCCTCACTATGAGGTTGGGAAAACACAGAGGCCCAAGGACAAGGCTACGCTCCCCCCAGGACAGAAATTACTCCCAGAGTACGCAATCACAGTTTTTAGCATCTTCCCTTTCTCTACTTAGAGCATCCTCTTTCCTGATAGCTCCCGCCTGGAAGCTCCACTGGTTTTTCTTCCACACTGGAAACTGAACCCAGGACCTGCTGAGCTACTTCCTAGCCCTTTTCCATTTTTTATTTTGACACAAGGTCTCACCAAGTCCTAAGTTGTACAGGCTGGACTTGAACTTTGGATTCTCCTGCCTCTGCCTCCCAGAGTACTGGGATTACAGAAGCAGACCCCTGCTCTTGACCTCTCTCTCTTCAGGGATTTCTAGACAGCCAAGCTGCCCTCCTATCATCAAATGCAAGAAGTCAGTAAAACTCTCCCATGGCCAGATGAATCTACCTGTCATTCTTCCATTTTCTCCCCAAATGCAATGGATCCCACTCAGTCCCTACAGAACCTCTACTCTTTGGGGCCATACTCGTTGAGTATCCAAGATGACCGCTGTCCTTGAGCTCCTAGAGAACTGATCCAGATAACAAGCACCCCACAGGGCTTTGGGAGGTGGGCATTTCCCATGATCCCTCAAGCAAGGCCTCACTTCATGCCCACCAGACCTTCTTTCCAGAAAATGGCATCTTTCCATTGAATTCCAGCATCCACCAGCCCAGAGCCAGACTTGAAGAGGCAGTGTCAAGTCTGATGATGTTCTCCCACTGAGTCCAGTTGGCACCAGTCCCTAATAAAGCCACTGCCCCCATCAGATACAGCAGTGGGGGAGCACAAACTAAGGGAGGAACAAATAGGCAGAAAGCCTACCCACGTGATACGATCTCCAGCTCATCACAACCAGAGCTATGTGATGTTATGGAGGTATCTACTTCTCCAAGTAGAAGTAGGCATCTACTTCTTCACACACACATACACACACACATGCCCCTACACATGTGCACAGTTCACATCATAGCTTCATAGAATTCCCTGTCAATTCCATTCTCATAGATCTACAAACTTCATCAGTTATTTCCCCCTTTGAGCTCTGGTCCTAGACTTTTCTTTTTGATGGGAACATCAGAGGTCACCAAATCCAAACTCTTTATTTTAAAGAGGCAAAGTTAGAGGCTCAAGAAAGTCACTGCACCCACCCCTGGGCAGCAGAGGTAGAGCCACCTGTCAACCTGAGTCTCCAGAGCCCAACAGTCAAGGATGTGTGCCCCCCACTGTCCCACAGCCTGCTGTACTCACATATAGCGCAGGTGGGGGTTCTTAGCAAAGGCTCTGGGCTGGATGCTCCGGAGTCCTGAGTTCTTGATGGTCCTGGGCAGAAAGGAAGAGAAAGTTAGTGGGGCTCTGGGTACTGAGGGCCCAGCCTGACATGTACCTCACTATCCCCAGTCACCCCTAGGTGGCCCAGCAGAAGTGGGCAAGTGGCAGCTAACTTCACACTCCTCAGGGCCAGGTGAGAGGTTCGGCTGCAGTGAGTGGTCTCAGCAGCTTCCATCTGCATACTGGGTCAGTGGGTGAGTGTGTGAACTCCTGCTGGACCAGCAACCACAGGCCACAGCCTCTTTGGCACCTTCTTCACCACTCACACTAAGTCCCCCTCACCACGAATACCAAAGAAGTAGCTGGAGATCTAGTGCTAGCTGAGGACCTTCTCTCAAGTGCAGGGCCAAAGGAGGAACACTGGGCCTGGGTGTGGTGCCAGCCTTGAAACCCTGAGATCAGGGTGCAGCCATGTAACACCAGGGCCACCCAGACTGGGGTGGGATGTAAGGACAGGCCAAAGCAACCCCTAAATGGACAATGCAGCCCTCCTGAAAGAGAATCCACAGGAGGTAAAGGACAAACAGCAGGCTTGCTGTGACTGTCACCCTGTGGAAGAGCAGACTAGGCACCTCCCACCACTTCCCCAGAGGATGGCGCACTCACAGCTTCTGGAGTCCTGTGTAGAGCTCCATGTCCACAGCATTCAGCGTGTGCAGGCTGCGCCAGTTTTCTATATGTCTGTGGGAGGAAAGAACACAAGAGTCAGAGAGAGAGTCAAAGGCCAGGGCCAGGTCAGCAGGCAGCCACATGGACAGCGAAAGGTTTCCGGCCAGAGGGCACCAATTTTAAAGACCAATGTGAGAGTGAATCTGTGTTGGTCAAATGCCAGTCAAGCCTCCTACCAGGTCACCAGGTATCTGGGAGCCTCAGTTTCTTTCTCACTGGTGAGACAGACTGTGAAGATGAAGTGGATCCACAGATCCCAAGGATACAGCAACACTGGGAACCCAACCCTCCTGCTTGTCTTCCTGGCTCAGCTTCTCTCTGTTTCTGTTCTTTTGGGCAAGCTTTCCCCTTCCCGTAGATCTTGCCCACAAAAACAATACAAAAGGCAAGTTTTTTACAAGGTGGGTGCTGCTTACCCATAGGCCTGGCTTCTGGATAGAAAAGCCCAGGGGGACACACTATAGACTCAGGCAGCTGCCTAGGTGTGACCACAGCAGTCCACCTGCAGCTCATTCAGAAAGCCAAAGGCTTGATTTAGAGAGCTGACTGCAGAGAGGAGGAGGCAGAGTGGAGTGGGGGAACCATCGTACTGCCCGCTGAGTAGTGCAGAGCTGTAGTAGCTGTGTCTCTAAGGTTGGGTCTGCGTGGCTCTGAGCAAGTGCTCGGCACTCTCTGGGGCTCTGCTTCCTCATTTGTAAAGGACAAGATTGCCCTGGATCAGCAGTTTCTCTCCCTTTTCATCACGAGGATCTCTTTTGAGACCTTTTCCTAAGACACTTCATGTCTAAGGAGGTTTCTGTCTAACGAGCATAGTGCATTTATTAAATAATAATTAATTCATCTTCTCAGATTTATTAACAATGATATAAATCATTGCTAGCCAGAGCTTTCTATCAACACACACAAACAAGTGCTGCCTTGCCCAGAGCATAAATTCCAGTCCAAAGCAAAAAAAAAAAGCCAAAGCCTCTGTTAGCAGGAGGCAGCTCATCTGGAGATGGGTCTGACTTCTGTTAGTTCCTTAATATTGAGAAAATGCCAGGAACAAACATCCCTCATTACATCCCTCATTATACCTTTATTGATTACCAAGGCCCTTTCCTGTTGAAAAGCTGCACAAAAGCTGACCACTCACATGTCACAGCTGTCCTACAGGTACCAAACGACCTAAGCAAAAGGCTTCCACAGTCCACACCTACCTGCCTGGGTTCTGACTCCGATCTGTTCCCTCTGCTAAGGGTACAGTAAGGTAACAGCTCACCCTGGGACAAGGCACACTGTGGCCAGAATAGTGACAGCTCCTTTCCCAGACATCTCCTCCCAACTCCACCACACCCATGGCCCTGCCATATGCCACCAAGTCCAGCCAGAGCCAAGAAGGCAGCAGGGCTGTGGCTGCCAGGGCCTCTGGAAGCACTTCAGCACCGCGCAGGGATGAGATATGCTGAGAGCCTGTTTTGTTCCACATTCTCCTAGGGTCCCTGCTGAGCAGGCAGAGACAGTGGCATCTGCTGGGGACATGGACCAGGTGGTCAGGGTGGTGCTGCACTCCACTTCCAAAGCCTCCTCCCTGAAAGCCTCAAGGCTCCAGGGCAGTCTGCCTGGTCTGCCCCCAACAAGGCAGAGAGCCTGGAATCATTTCAGATGAAAGGGACAGTCAGGAGGGGTAGGACCACCTGTGCCACTAAGGGCCCCCAGAATTTTCTCCAGGCCACGGGCTGTGCCAATTATCAAACAGATTTCCCTGTTCGTACAGCATGCTGACTGCTCCCAGAGCCTGGTTTCCTATAAGAAGTTGCTTCCAGTGAGGGACTGTCAGTCAAATTGTTTAAATAAATGAAATGATTTTTCTCAGCCCACATTAGCATTCCATTAATGCATCTTTATGATGGCCTGGCCGTCAATCACCACTACACTCTAAAATTTTGCTCTCCTTAGCTGCCCTGTCACAAGCTGACCCTTCCAGACTTGCACACACACTGAAAGAGGGAAGAGGTAGGAGTGGGTGAATCAACCAGATGTAGGTGAAAAAAAAAAAAGATTCCCACTGCCTCTGTTTCACCTGAAATGCCCTAAATAAGGGGATAGCATAGTGCGGCAGTTGGGTGAGCAGGTGGCGCTTAGCAAGCTATGGTGGTGAATGCCATCACCTCAGCACCCTGGGAGACTGAGGAAAGGGGGCTGCAAACCCAAGCCCAGCAGGGGCAACGTAACCAGAACCTTGTCTCAAAACAAAAGATAACAATATGGTTGAGGATGTAACTCACTGTAAAGACCCCAGCTAAAATCTTCAGTGAGAGAAAGACCATGAAAGAAGAGAGAGAGAATGAAAGAGAGAGAGAAAAGACAGAAAGAAAAAGGCAAGGGAAAGAAGGGAGGGGAGGGGCGGGGAGAAGAAAGGAGGGGAAGGGAAGGGAATGGAGGGGAACAGAAGGGAAGAGACCTCTAGGACAGTGAGTAGTTGATAAGCTATGTAGCTTTGACTGAATCCAAGCACTGCCCACTTTCATACAGTCCCAGAGCTCATTCATTTTCATACCTTTTGTAAAAATTCCAAAGGTCTTTGAGTAATCACATGAAATCCAAATCTCCATAATGCTAATCATTCACATATTGTCACCTATGCTACTTCCCAGCTCAATGATAGAGTTGGACAGTTGCCATAAGGTCAAAGCATTTCCTCTCTGGCTCTTGATAGGCAAGGTGGCCAACTCCTGCCTAGAGCCAGCTACCAAGACATGTATCTACCCTGTCCGGGTTAATTCGCCTGTCCATGCCTCATTCTTCTGACCTGTCAAATGGGATAAGAAATGCCTGGTCCTGAGGGTACAACAAGTGAGGAAGAGTATGTCTGTCTAGGAGCCTTTGTGGGGCTTGAGGGCCTTGCCTGTTTCCTCCTCTTCCTTCAAGAAGCTGAGCAATCTTTTCTCGGTTTTCAGACTGAACAATGGCAGCAGGCTCCTGGACGTTGGCATGTCTCACTAATCACTAATAAAAACCCCATATGTACAGGGATGGGAAACCTGCTATTTGTGACCTCTAAGGCTATGGTTCGAGCAGAAATGCATAAACAAGTTCAAGGAGGGCTCTGAGGCCACATCGGCGCAGGTTCTGAAGAGGAGCAGGTCGCCAGAGGCGCAGACTTGACATTTGCTGATGGCATCGGCAGGCGCCTGCCAAGCTTTGCTGTGACTCATCGCTTGGTAGCAGACCAGAGAGGTCAGCTGCGGTGATTGTGCCGGCTGGTTTGAGCTATTAGGGAGGCCATGCGTTTAAGCGGAAAAAGCCAGCTCTACAGGATACAGCAAGCAAATAAGATGAAGTTTGAGAGTAGGTTTAGTTTGCGTTTGCTAGAGTAAACAGTGGATACTCTCCCTAGTGCAATCACACATGACTCCTCCTTTTCTGTGCTTCTCTAGGTTGTCAGGGCCGTTTCCACAGAGCATTCATTTTGTCCCTGGAAAAACAATCAGTAGCTATATGTTTTTAAAGGGAGGTCAGCCACTCGCACTCTGGCCAGGGCAGCAACTCCTAGATCTGGTCCTAGACCCCAGGCTGGGCTGCCTCTTGGCTGCAAAAGCTGCTCACAGCCCTTCCTTTGGTGAGGCATGGAGGGAGGGAGAGTCCAGAAAGATGCCCAGAATGTACCAGGGGGCACAGTGTGCTTCTGCTATGAGCCCTGGTCTCCATCTGGATGCCCCAGCTTGAGTCAGTATCACAGGTGGTGAGAGGAGAGGAAGGGCAGACAGGTGGCACCCCAAGCTCCCTAGCCCACTTTATTTTTCTTTTTATCTTTTATTTATTCATTTGGTACAGGGTCTCACTACATAGCTCAGACTCCGACTCCTGTCTCAGCCTCCCCAGCGCTGGAATTACAGATGTGCACCACCACCCCCATTTCCCGGGCCTGCACAGCTTGCCTGGGGTTCCAGGGCCAGCACGACATTGTGGTCCAGGATCAAATCCTGATCCTTGCGCTTTCCAGGCAGGTGCTTAGAATGCCAAGCTATCTCCCCAGTCCCAGCCTACTTGAAATCAACCACCTCCATGTTAGGCTTCTCAAGGAGAAGTGATTCTGTCCCCAGGAGACTGTTGCCTATCTGGAGACGCTGTCGACTGTTATAACTGGGAAAAGACAGTAACATGCACATCTAGTGAGCAGAGCCCCGGATGCCGCTAAATGCCCCACAAGCCACCAGACAGCCCACAACAAAGTGTCAGACACAGACGTCCCTGGCGCTGATGTGGAGGAGCCCTGCCTAATGCTCCTCTCTAAGATCACCACTGAAGCAAGAGCCCTGGGACTTAAAACAGCACCAAGTTTGAAAGTGGCTGCTTTGTTGGAACCACCACAAGGCCTCAGGCCAAAAGGAAACAAAAGAAGCCTGCCTCTAGGCCCTAGCAGCCAGGTAGGAGGAGAAATTTGAAAGCCTGGCTCCCAGTGCTATGGCAAGTCAAAGGCCTTATTGAGGGGAGCTCTTTGGCCCCAGCCAGAGGACACATTCCAGAGGCAATCATGATCTCCCCCACTGAGCTCTGGATAGGATCCCTCACTCCCGAGCCTTTTCCTTCCACTGAAATATCCTCTCCTGTGTTTCCAGGCCACTTTGTACCACAGAACTGTAGAATGCTCCACCCAGGGAGCCAGCTCCAAGCCTTGTTCCCACCCTCTCATCACCATGTCCTTCGTTAACATCACAGAAGCACTACTCTGCCAACAGCACACATGCACCCCTATCCTAGAGAGAGGAAGCAGGACAATATAAACCCCTAGAGCCAGAGCCAGGCTTAGGCTTGCAGCTCACAATCTCCACATGGGTAATCACAGAACACAAGGCTTCCAGGTGGACTTGGGTGGGATGGAGCCAGAAAACGGCTCTGTGGAGTGTCTTCAGAAATACTGGAAGGGTAGCCAACAATTGAAGATTCAGAATAGCAACACTAAGCCCACAGGGCCCAGGACCCCAGGTTCCTGCTTCATACTCATTCTTGGAATGAGACATGGCATAAATTACATATTAATTGATACATTCACACAGAATACAAAAACCCTTTGTGTTAGAATAAATCAGATTGTACTTTTGTACCACAGCTTTTCTGTTTTGCTTGGGCCAATATGGAAATGAACTGGCAATCTCTAAGCATCCAAAAATTAGATGGTACAGACTGGGTGGTCCATATTTTAATTAAAAGCATGTCAGGTGGATGGGTTTAAGAATTATTTATATTGCTAATAACAGTTAATGCTTACATTTTCTCAATACAGAAACTTCTAGAATATTGTGATGCCCACTGCCACCTAATCCGTGGAAACTAAGATGTTAGGAAGCAAGGACAAGGTGCCTTTCATCAGGAAGAACCTCCCTGGTCAGGCAGGCAATTGGCAAGGCTGAAGTTTTGCGGGTGGGACTTAGGAGCATGGTTCCTTCTGTCCTTCCTTTAGACATATAGGCCTGGTACTGGCTCCCTGTCCTCCCTTCCTATCAGACTGTTGTGACTTCTCAAAGTTATTAATGAGCTGTTCTTCATAACCAAATTTTCCAGACAACTAACCTTTACATTTTCAACTTCCTTGTTGACTATCCTTCCCCTCAGCGCCCCCAAAATGCAGTCTACACTTCCATGCCTTCTTAGGTACAGTTGACAGAATATGAATTTTCTTGAAAAACCTTGAAGATGTAGCACTTCTACCCCTACCCCAAAGGCCCTACCCTCCTAGGATGTTGACTTTAATTGTCATTCCATCCATTTTTAGCAATTTTCTGGCTATATATATATATATATATATATATACATATATATATATATATATATATATATATATATATATATATATGTCAGGCTATGGGCTGGCACCTCTTGAGTGCTGAAACCAGTCTCCTCTGTAACCTCTGAGAGCACAATGGCTAACAGCTGGCCCCTGGAGGCCAGAGGACTCAGAAATGACACAGCTCTAGAAGGCAGCTCTGGAGCTGGATGTCCATGGGCCAGATCCCCCAGTCTCTCCAGTCCTCAGCTCCCTCAAGGGAAATCTGTGGTGGTGAGGGTGACAGGAGGAAATGCCTCAGTCCTTGCTTCTGCACGGATGCCCCATGCTAGTGCAATAAGGAGTGGGCTGTACTACAACTGTTGGAATTGTGTAAACAAAACAAGGACCTACTGTGCCTACCTCATTGGCCACTCCACACATGCAAATTAAAACAACATTGAGATTCCATGTCACCCCAGAAGGAATGGCTGCCATCAAGAAATTAACCAATAACATATGCTAGTGGGACTGTGGGGGGAAAGGAACACTTCTCCACTCTTGGTGGGAGTGTAGACTGGTATAACCACTGTAAAAATCAGTGTGGAGATTCCTCAGAAAAGTTAGGATTACAGGTTTCATTTGACTCAGATATTCCCCTTCTGGGTATTTTCCTAGAAGAGTTAAAAACATTATACTGCAGCAATATATGCGCACCCATGTAATTAGCAGTACAATTTGTAAAATTAAATCTTGGAAACAGCCCAAATGCCCATCAACTGAGCAATGGATAAAAAATGTGGTATTTTCATACAATGGAGTACTAATCAGCTATAAAGAAAGATAAACTTGGGGAATTTATAGGCAAATGAATGCAAGTTGAGAACATACTCATGAGTGAAATAAATCAATCTTGCATGTATAAGCATTGTATTTTCTCCCTAGTGTAAGGAGCCGAATGAGTAAATAAGAGCCAAAGTGTATAACAGATATTGGAAAATGGGAAGAAATTGTTCAAAGGAAAGAAAAACTGGGGTGGGGAAAAGGAGAACTGAAGGAAGGAAGGAAAACAGAAGTGTGTGTGTGGGTGTGGGTGTGTGTGTGTGTGTGTGTGCACGCATGCATATGTGATACTTAAGAAAGCTGTACTACTAATTTCTATCAGCGAATTGAAAAGCAAGGTTTGTGCTTATATCATTTGATCAATTTCTCAGTGTCTATTTCTTGTAATCTGAGCAACGACTGAAGATAATAAGCAATGTGCTAACCATCATTTCCCTCCTTCTATCTTGGTTTGAAATTTGGTATTATTGCTTTTAGTGTTATTGTCTCTTTAAAATAAAAAATGAAGGGCCCTAAAAAAAATTTTGAGAGAACTCACACATCTACACATACACACACAAACACACCTAAATAAGTAGCTATCTGCCTTTGTTTTCTTATCATTTTTGGAGCCACCTTCCTCGATAATTGATGTTACCAGATACCTGAAGCTTTCCTGGAAGTAAAGTCAGAATTCACCTTGAGCTGGTAGCATCTGAGCATACACCACTAGTGTCACAATCACGGTATCCATTCTTACAGCTGCATCATGGCAGGGGACAATGGAAACTAGTGTTTGCTCATTGTTTTCATATATGACTATCTTACCCAACAGAGAACTCAAGAAGAGCGTTGCATACAGGTGTCTCTTCTCTCTAGACTGCTGCCCCCAGAGCCTGTGGCCCTGTCACATTCTCTGCTGACTCTCACTTGAAAAGAGGCTTCAACTGATGTATACAGAGGACTAGATGGAATTCAATGCATTAGAGCACCTCTCTCTCTCTCTCTCTCTCTCTCTCTCTCTCTCACACACACACACACACACACACACACACACACACACACAATATTCCATGTATTTCCCATCGAAGCCTTGTAGGGCAATGGAGAAATTGATTTGTTATCCAGGCATATTATGTCTAGTGATCCAGACAGCAGCATTAGCTTTCAAATATCTGATATGTTTAGCATTATGAACAAGCTGTCTGGTGCAAGCATGGAGCTCGAGCACCACGGAACTGGGGAGGAGCCGCCTTGGATCACACCTGCCAAGTCACCTGCTCCCTCTTCCTTGACAGCTGTTGCAGGGGGAAACTATGCCTGGGAAGTCAGACCTGAGACCCTGAGGGCTTGGGGATGGCTTGGGCTGGCAACCCCAGCTTGCCAGCACATTAGCACACCAGTCTACAAGCAGCTGTGCACCAAGGAGTGCAGTGAACCAGCCCCATATCTGGGCCCCCCACCCCCAGAACCACAGAAAGAACATTCAGATTGTGTGGTGGACAGATGGGAGGTGACAGCATCTGTGCCAGCTTCCTGATCAGTCCCAAAGCTTGTGCCAGGAATGTGAGGTGTTTGCACACACCTGTGCTCTTCAGAGGCTGTGATGCTGTGTCCTAACAAGACAGACCAAGGGCACAGGGCTCTGCTATCCCCCAGGAGAAGACCTGAGGCCCATGAGTAATTTTCATCTATGAAGCAACTGGTTCCCAGGGTACCACAGTCTCTTCTGGTGAGCCCCAGTCTGCAGCCAGCCTCCCCTGCCCATTCGCTGTGCCTCTCTCTATTTTTACTGCTACTGTCTGGCTTGGTGGGATGGTGATTCCAGCCTGCTCACCTGCACATCTGTATACAAGATAACCCCACGCCCACTTGGAGGACCCCAGTCCTCCCCCACGGCCACCCTGCTCTCAGTCTCTCTGTCAACAGTCTTTACATTGAAGCCATCACACCCTTCCAGGCCTCTGTGATTATGTGAATTCCTACCATTGCACCACAGTGTGCAAGGTCCTATATGTGCCGGCGACCAGGTCCCCTGTCTGGACACACTCCTCTTGTCCATAGGCTGCAGTCACATCGGGCCTGGCTTTGTTTCCTTTCACAACCCAGGCTTATTCCCAACTGGCCCTTCAACATAAAACACTCATCTGCAGCTTCTTCTCATACCTCAAGCCTCCACTCAAAAATGACCTCAGAGAAATGTGAATCTGCCCATGTTCAGAGCAACCCCCCTCCTCTCCAGTTGCACTCTGGCACAAGCCCCTGTATATGTCCTTCACAGCCCTAATAACCATCAGTAATTGTCTTATTTGATTACTTGATTATGCATTTGTTGTCAAGGTCCCTACACTGGAGCTATAATGCATGAGAACAGGCATCGCATCTGTCTTACTCACCACTTACTCGCTCCCAGAATCTTAAATACGGGCCCCAGGTGAGCACAAGCCAGGGCAGCCCGCCAGCTGCCCTCCTTCCTGGAGGATCTCCATGCTTGTCACCCGCCTGGTCTTCATCCTGCCCCCAGCCAGTCTGATTCCTTCAGTGATCTCTAAGGAGGGACACAGCCTGGAGCACACCACCAACCTGGGGAGATCACCATGGGGTCCAGCAATGGGGTGAAGATGACCTTATGGGCTTCAAGAGCCCTATAGAACTGCAAGATTTCCTCCAAGGCCTGTTATTGTAAATGGAGAGGTAGACAGATCTCCCTTGCAGCAGACAAGGAAGCAGACGTGTCTGCGGCCCCTCAGCATCACTTTCATCTTTCCCTCCCTTGTGTGACAATAGCACCAGAGCACAAGTTTTCTGAGGGTACAACCCAGAGTTGGTGCTTCCAGAGCTCTGGGTCATCTGATTGAATAAACAAACTTCAAAGGGGCCAGTGGCAGAAGTCAACTGTCTCCTATTCCCTCAACCCCTCTTGCCTTCTCACAAACTCATTCATTTTTCTTTTGTATCTGTACCCCTATGAGATGTTTCCAACATCTCATGTTTCCATGAGATATTCCATTCACATAAAAACTCATCCCAGTAGTGTCTTTGTGAAAACGAAATCTCCTTGGCTCCGCGTCTTCCTGCAGCTGCCAACACGCATCCCTAATGCCCCTCGTGGCAGATGTTTTCATGAGCATTGTCTGTACCTGCAGCTCCTACTCTCCCTTAGCATCTTCTCCAATTCATGCCTGCCCACTCTCTTGGAACAGCATTACCAAGGCCACCAGTGACTTCCAGGCTGGCAAATCCAATAGACAACTTGTTGCTATCCAGGTGTCCAATCTCCTGGCAGCATTTTGCCTGGTCAACCACCCTCTCTGTCTTGACCCATTCTCTTCTTTCTGGCATCTTAGACCACAGGCTCTTCTCTCCTTTCTAGCCATTCTTTCTGCTTCCTTTGCTTGACCTGTGCTTTATCTGACTCCTAAATGTGGGAATGGTGTCTTAAGAGCTCTTCTCTTCACCTTTCTTCACCCTGGCCAAAGCGATGTCACCCAGGTTTCTGGCTCTGAACACCCAAGTGCACTGCTGGTACCCTCTGTGTCTCTGGCCAGGCTCTTTCCTAATGACCAGGCTCTTAGGAATATCTCTGCAGATCCAACACCAGCCTTTTCTTTCTTCCTGCCCAGTCTTCCCCAACTCAGTTCCATTAATGATTCCTCCTCTCCCTCCTAGTATCAATAGCAGCCCACGTTCACCTCCAAAGCAGTCACCACAACCTTGCTAGACTTTGAAGTTCATGGTAAATTTTATTATCATTATCATTATTATCATTATTATTAGTATTGTATTTGATTGTTACAAGGTATCATTATGCAGCTTGAACTCATAATGATCCTTCTGTTTTCAGTGTTCCCAGCACTGGGATTACACACATGCCTAGACTCTGTGGTTGGCTCAGCCCACCCTGGAGGCAGGGCTGGTGGAGCATGTGGTGCCAGGGATCAAACTATGGTTGTTAATGCAGGTGCTTCAGTCTTCTGAGCTGTCTCACTAGCCCCATGATAAATTTTAAAACACCTCCTCCATCAAAATGAAATAAATCAACAAACAAACAAACTGGCAGTAGCTTCTGCACTTGCCCTAGTAATATAATTCAAACTCTGCCATGGCCAGTGAAGCTCTACATTATGTGACCCACATCCTTCCCTCATTAGCTCAAATCAACCCACGTCTCACTCATGTGGCTTCCACCACTGTGCTGTCTTCTCTCTTTTACAACATACCAAGCTCCCGTTCGCCTCTTAGGGCCTTTGCATTAGGTATTTTTACCAGTCAAGATGCCAAGGTTGGCATCTCTTCCATAGAAGGATGCCTTTCCTAAGCACCATAGCTAGACCCATTCTCCATAACTTTTCTCCAGGCAAGCGTGGATTGTGACCCCAGGAGATATCCGGTAATGCCTTAAGATTGTGTATATGTGTGTAACTGAGAATTAAAGCCACTGTCTTCTCACTGAGCTACATCCCTAATCTACTTTTACTTTTCATTTTGAGACAGGGTCTTGCTAAGTAGCCTAGGCTGGGATTGAACTTGTGATCTCTTTCTTTTACCCTGGAAATTTTGTGATTGTCTTTATTGGGGAGATGCCACTAGAAGTCATAGATGTTATTTATCATCATACAATGCACAGACAGACCCCAAACAAAGATCAACTCCAAAATGTCAGTAGCTCCAAGGAAGAGAGATTCTACTCTAAATTTTCCTTCATATCACTTGTCAGAATTTCTAACCCACTTGAGTGCTGTGATTCTCTCCTAATGGAATCAAGTAGGCAAGCTACCTGTTTACTATTGGACCACAACACTCACACAGTTGTGTACATAGTCAAAATGTACATGAACATAATTAATGAATGAGTGCCCCTCCTGAGATTACAACCATGCAGCTAATCATGAAAGAGCTATGGCTACCAAGTTCTGAATGAGAATCAATATTCTCTTCAGCTATTTGAAGAAACTAAGGTACAAAGAAGCAAGCTATGCCAACAGCACTAGGACCATGGGTTAGAAAATTTTCTGGCTTTAGGAGAAAACCTCCTCCTATCTGCCCATGGGAACCAAATTGTGCTGAAAGTAAAACTTCTAGATCCTACTGGATGTCTTAGCTGTGAAACCAAAGGAGGAAAAGGTGTTTGATCAAGAAGAGAGAGAACCTGAGGCATGTAGGGAGACACTGATCTTGAGCCAGCCCAATATGCCTTGACAGAGAAAGTTTGAGCAAGAAATAGTTTGGTTCCAGCCAGAGCAACTGGCTTGAAAGTAATTCAATAAAGTAAGCTCTGTGCCTAAGATCAGCCAGCCCCAGGAGTTCTGAGAGTGCTGCCCTTCATGTGGCCAATTTCCCAGGAAAATATGAAATGGCCAGGCCACCCTTTACTGAATTATAAAACACTTATCACTTCTTTAATAACTACCTGCATGGAGAACTTAATTCACTCAATATGGAAGTTATAAAGAGGAATTGGTAAGTGAGCATTAAGCTCAAGTACGCTGCATAAAGACTTACGAGGGCAATATTTTCCCCTATTAAAAGAGTAGATTTGCTCACTGCAACTATGCCTCAGAGTTAATGCATAAAAGTTGCTCCAAAGCTTGGGGCATTTTCACTGTTAGAGGGTAATGCCAGGTCATGAGGAGGAAAGGGAGTCCTTGACTTTGCAGGAATAGTCATCCTAGAACCTACAAGTGTCAGTGGTATTCATGAAGGAAACCATCAGAAAGATAAAATCATATCTGTGGTGTCTGCTTCTCTCCTCTGTATACAGAAAGCAAAGGAGCTATGCACCACAGAAAAGAAGACAGAAGGCAAGAATGGAAATAAGAATGTGGGTTGGGCCAGGGATTCAAAAAGGATGTGATGTGGAGGCCACAGGAGCAAGGTGGACCCTAGGCCAATACCTTTAACAAAACACTGACATCCACCTGGGACTCAAAAGATGGGAATGAACAATCTTAGCCCATATCATCTGTAAGAAAATAAGTCCTGGAATTTCTGATGGCTCTAGGAGGTTCTATTTAGGGGGCCAACAAGATGGTCTTCCTTGCCCAAGTGAGGGCAAAGCAAGTTTCTCTCTTGTTAACTTTCCTTTGGTTCAGCGTCGTGACCACTGTTATTCCCTCCAGCAATAAGCCATCTGTTCTTTTCTCATATATTCACTCCCTTGGAAAGCATCTCTCTTCACAGGTCTCCCATTGCTGCCTAATTAGAGATTAATTTCAGTTCTAAAGCTCTACCCTAGGTACACACCCTCTACTCCATCCTGTCATTCCTCTTCTCATAATCTCATTCCCCTTGACTCCTAAGGGCAAATACAGGTAGAACAACTCACTCTTAAACTGATCCCTCCCCCAAACTACTTCTACTAAGTCCTGCTGTCTTAAAATAGTAGAGAAGAGATGGAAAATAGATTTCAACGTTTGTATGATTCCAGTGGGTCAGCAAGAGCTAATACAGAGTACTGTGTTTGAGCAGGAGAAAAAGAAAATGCTGTGATCAACTAGTGATGCCTGCTATGAGCACAATATGTAGAGGAACAACCCACATGTCATCTAATCTACCAACCACATCTAGCCAAGAGCTTCTTCATGTCTTTTTGTCCCCTATATTCAAGTCCTATTGATTGGTCCCTCTTGATATTTCTGGTAACTTCTCTTATCCTTTTATGTCTATAGCTTCTGAGAAAGCCCCATGGCCAGAAGGCTGAGATGACCTCTTGTACACTACCTGGGTTGTAGCCTTTGTGTCCTAGCTTGTCCAAGCCTCCACTTTCTCAAAGATGACATTGAACATGTCCTTCCCAGGCTCAAGACCACCCAGTAGCTAACAAAGGCACCTCACACCAAACCAAATCTCCATCGGGAAGCCTCAAGCCTGGGGAGAGGGGCTGCATAAGGAGCCCCAGACCTTTCAGGTAAAAACAGGATTTTCTGTTCCTTGTGGAAAACCACTGCACTCTTGGGCGCTGCCCTGAGGCTGAAATCCAGCCTAGAGCTAAAGGGAAAGTGGAAGACTTCTAAATGAGATTCAGAAAATAGCTTTTGTGACTTTCTCTGCTCACCCCCATATCCTCTCATCTCTCTATCAGAGAAAATTAAACAGTGAGGCTGCTTAGGCAAGTGTACTCACATAAACAGACATCAGCCAGCCAGAAATCTTCCCAGGACTTTTGTAAGTAATCTGGTATAGTTACAGTACTCTGGGTTTCAGGATCTGCCTGTCATTAATAAGCTAGGTAATCTTCCATGGCCTCAATTTCCCCATCTATACAATAAGGACGGTGATGCCAGCCCCATAGAGGTATCACAAAAATGAACAGAAATAATGCTGGTAAAAGACTCAACCCACTGCCTGGAATCTGTCAGTGCTCACAGAATGTTTATTTTCCCTGCCAATAACAAAGCAGCCAGTGGATTTTGCAGGAATTAAAGTTAAGAACAGGGGGCATCAAGGCAGGCAGAGTGATCTTGTTTGCAGATGCAGTGGCCAACACCACAACACATAGGCCGTGAGACCCTCCCAAGTCACCCACTGCTGCCACCACCCCGGTTCCTCCCCCTGTCATAATGCAGACTGCACTTTGCCAGCCAGGCACACAAAGAGCACTTGCTGCCGGGCCCTGCTTCCTTTTCACTTCCTCTGAGCCATGTTCCTGGCCGTGCCAGCTCCCAGGTACCCAGTGAATTTTTGTGGAGCTTAATGCTTCCTTGTGGCATTCTGATCAGCTCTGTCTTCCTCTCTGCAATAAGCTTTTATCAAACCACTCTTTGCCACCCAACTGCAGTCTTTCAGTGATCCCAGCCTCACCTTCCAATTATTGGGGAATTATTTCTGTGTGGCTGCTGATGTATGCGTGTGATTCTGTCACCTGTGAGTCTCAGCATTATTTGCCTGGCTTCCCTCATGAGAGCATAAAGTCCTTGACAACAAAGACTGATGCATTCTATTTATTTTCTTTGCCCTCCTCTCACCCGCACTGGCTTCTGCACACAGTGAGTTTTCAGACCCACAGGGATTCCTGGGGCTTCTCTACAGCACACTAGGTGGGCCCCATCCCACAGTATAAAATAGCTGCCTGTGACGTGGGACAAGGCTGAGGTTCAAGGACAAGCGGGTAAACACAACATAGAGAGGTAAACAGGCATGCTGACTGACATGGTCTCCACAAACAAGCCCAGATTTCCTTGCTCTCAACAGCTTCTTTAGGGTTCTTTTTCTAGATCACAAAACCCTCTGCTGGTCAGCCTGTCACAGAGCCAGGGTCAACGTTCAAAACAGGAGAACCTAGGAGAACACTAGCTCAGCACAAAAGAGTCTCTGACCAGAGGGCTAGATCGGGGTCTCCTGAGCCAACCACTGGCCCTTTGTTCTTGCCCTGAGCAGGTAGCTGGAAGAGTTGGTGCAATCATGCAGGAGCTCAGGCCAGGGCTGTGGCAAGTAGTTTACACTTGAGCAACTTCCCAGCCTCCTAGTGTCGGGTCCAAACAGAGCCTGCACTTCCTAGTAACTGCTCGTGATGTTGTATCCACTCATAGGCCTGTGTGTCCCATAAGACACAGGTCCGTGGAGCACAGCCTGCATCTTCTACATCAACTTCCCCAGGGTCAAGAAGGACAACGGGCTTCTAAAAGCCCTCTATAAATACTCTGCCCTTCTGAGAAGGGATGCATGATGCATGTGCTATGGCAGGGTCTGTGCCCAGCAGGGGGCACAGGGCTATCTGCTCAGTGGCTGCTCCCTAACTTCTCTTTCCTGCAGCTTTGGATGCATGCAGTGACAGTACCAGGCTGTGAGGACTCCCGCCCTCACACCTGACTTTGACTGATTCATTCATTCAGAAAGAACTTTTGAGCACCTCCTGTAGTGCAGGCAGGGTGCAGAGACAAGAGCCTTCTGAAGGGAGATAAGGTGTTCCCAGTGCTTGCTGGAGTGTGAAAGGAAGAGAACTACAGAAAGTTCGCCAGTTGGGCTTGTCCCCAGGGTGCAGCCAGCTGTCCCTTCTGCTGCACCGGATGTGCCATGAAGGCATCAGCTGAGCAGCTAAAATGCAGGCCGGACTCCTGTCCTAGCCCCTCGGCCCCTCGTGGAAGTGGCTGAGGATCTGGACTCGCACCCATCGTATGGACAAGGTGCTGACTTGCAGGTACAGAGGAGGGTTCTGACTTGGAGATGCGAGAGGAGAAAACTCCAGGAAGAGCAGACCCTGGGCTGAGACAGCCAGCACACAGTGGGTGCTTTATAAGTGAATAAGAAGAGAATCAGGTTCCCCTTGCTCAAGTGCTGCTTCCTTCCCACACTAATGGGAGGTGCAAAGACTGGGGAGCGCTGAAGTTCCCAGCTGTAGCCTGCCTTGAACTTCCTTCTCCAGCCTGTAGTTGACTTCTCCCTATAGTCACGGTCACAGCACACTTCTGGTCCTACAGGTAGTGGCTGGGCTATCCTGCTTGCTGCAGGGGAAGCCAGCTGTGGGTCCACGCTGCCATGCCCTGTGCTTCCTCATGTGAACCTGGATGTTGCTGTCCTGGAGAGGGAATGTGCTGCAGAGCCGGGGACCAATGCTGAGTTTCCCTGGGTGGAGCTGCCTTCCCTTGCGGTTTCTGCTCTCCCCATGTGCAGGCCTGGTCTCCAAGGGGACTGAGAGGGTGGGTTAAAGTCTCTATTGCATGCTCCTTTCCTGGCCCATGCGAACTTGCCTCCCTTGGCAAGTGTAGCTGGGTCCTCCTGTGGTAGTAAGTGCTCTTGACCAGGCAAAGCTGATGCATCTGTGCTACATTTATACAGAACTTTTTAAAAACCTGCCCTGCTTGGCCCTAGGGATGCTGAGGTTTAAAAGATACAGTCTGTGCTCCATGGCCATGAGTCATTTCTTTTTTAATTTGTGTATTTGGTACAGGGTCTCACTACACGGCTCGGACTCATAGTGATCCCCCTGTTTCAGCCTCCCCAGCTCTAGGGTTGCAGGTATGAGCCACCACACCTAGTATTGGTAATAGAGACTGGGTCCCTGCACTTGCCAGGCAGGTGCTTATACTGCCAAGCTATCTCTCTTTGGCCCTAGAACTGAGTCTTATGGGATAGATAGGCCTATAGTTGATACAACATCATCAGTGGTTTCCAGGAAGCACAGGCTCTGTTTGGAGCCCACACTGGAAGGCTGGGAAATTGTTCAGGTGTAAACTACTTGCCACAGCCATTGCCTGAACCCCTAAGTGACTGTACCCAGCTACCTTCTCAGGGCAGGAATAAAGGGCCAGTGCCTGGCTCAGGGGAGTCTAATCTGGCCCTCTGGTCCCTTTTGTGCTGAACTTGTGCTCTTCTAAATATTATCTGTTTTGAATACTGACCTTAGCTCTGTGATGGGCTACCTAGCAGAGGGTCTTGTGATCTAGAAAGACGACCCCAAAGAAGCTGTTGAGAGCAAAGGCATCCAGGTTTATTTGTGGAGGTTGTCAGTCAGTGTGTCTATGTTGTGCTTCCCTGATCCTTGACCTTGAATCTCAGCCTTGTCCCAAGTCTTAGACAGCTATGAGGGGACATAAGGACAAAGGAAGGGAACACGATAGAGATTTTGTGACAGTAAGAGTCATGGCTAAAGTCTGGGTCACACCACTGTTGCCCCCATTCTTCCAACTGGGGAAACAAGCATTCTCAGCAGTGCAAAGAATGAACGCACCAGAGTCCATGCTTGGTGTCTGTGAAAAGCCACCGCATCCCTCTGCTGAGCTTAGCACGAGGTTCTGTGCATTCTGGGAAGACAGCAGGTCTCAATTCAGATTCCAGGTGCCTCCGTAAGCAATAGGGCAGGGCTCCCACAATGTGGCCTCAAGAGCAGAAGCAAGACATCCCGCTCAGATCCTCCCACATGCCACTGGGCCCCCGGGACCTTCCAGCAAGTCTCTGTCCTCTGTCCCGACTCCTATCACGGCAAGAATCTATCACGGCAATGATGCTTCGATGGGATCATCAATTACTGCATCTGCCACCTATTCCTCCCCAGGATGCTTGTTGCAACCATGAGCTGTGGCTTCATCATTTTAGAGACACCCAAACCCAGCCGTCCAGAGCTCTCTACTTTTTCAACAGGGGAAGGTGACTGAGCCATGCAGCCTTCAGAACAAGGGCTATCCTAAGCCCGTGAGCCACACACTGCAGGGTGAGCCCTCTCACTGCACTTTGACCCTATGGATTTCCCCAGACCTTAAGTAAGCCAGGTGGCAGACCCGACCAACTGAGATGAGTCTAGGAAAGCTGGAGACAAAAAGGGGTGCCATCTCAACAGATGATTCCCAGGCCCTGGCTGCCATAGCTGAGCCTGCCAGAACCCTACCCTCAGGTGTACTTGAGGGGCCCCGACCTGCAGAAGCGGAGGGCACTCTGTGAGCATACAGCTGTCAGGCCAGGTGCACCACCACCTGCTCCACCCTCTAGGGTTGGCTTGGCTCCCTTTGCAACCCTTTCTGTATGGCTGATAGAGATCACCTTGGAAGACACTTGTGAAAACTCTCCAGAAACCCTTCAGTGCTGACCTCTGGGGCTTGGCCATCCACATCAGCAGTCTTCTCACCCACCTTCTTCCTCAGCCAGCACCTACCACCACCACCAGCAGCAGCCACAGCAGCAATCTGTCCACACATCAGCCACCCTTCTGCCTCAGCCAAGGCCCCTGCTCACCTCTGCTGCTGCCTCTGTCCCAGACACCCTCCCTCCATACGTACCCCCTCTCCCTGACCAGCTCTGCCAAACCTCAAGTAAACATACTTGGCAGTGACATTTTTCAGTACCCAGCCCCCCAGGACTGGGCTAGATCCCCAGGTCCACATTATTCCTGGACTCCACGCTTGCCTTCATAGCCACTACAAATGGATTTGAAGTGATGAACCTTCCCCGGGTCAAGCAGTGCTACTTCCTCAGCACTCAGGTCAGAAGCTCCACTGTCTTTGTCAAGCTATCTGACCACTCAGAGTGGATTCATCGGAAGATAACTGGAGCTGCAGCATCAGCTCCCGCCAAGGAGCCCGACACACCTGCGCTGCACGCAGGCTGCCCATGATGTGAACAGGTTGGCTGAGCTGTCCCTCACAGCCAACCCGAGCAGCATGATGGAGCCACCTGCAGGTGATCACTTCTTGCCTCAGCCTTCTGACTTTCGGTCCCCAGCCAGCCAAACCGCTTCCTATGTCATTTCTCAGATAAACTCTTGCTTCCTCCCCAAATGTCTGCTTCACCATCTCCAAAGAGCTCAAAGTAAAAGACACACAGCTGTCCTTGTGAACTGCCCTATGGTAGCACTGTGGCCAGCTCCAGCTACCAAAATTCAGGGGACAAAGCATCGTATGAGGAAGCAAGGGCTTTCTGCTCCAGAGAGGGATACTGCCAGTCCTTTGTCTCTCTGAGATCTGGCACTGCCTATGCAAAAGCAGATGACAGAGGTCACTGTCAAAGGCAAAAGAAGACCACCCCTCGCAGCCAGACTTGTCCCAGGCAAGCCACGGCCAGCAGGATCACCTTCAAGCACAGTTTGAACACAGGGATAGTGCACCCAGCTCTTGAAAATGGGTGTGGTGGAATTATCTTTGAAATAACAACTCCACTAGACAAAGGTTGTACTCCATTTACATTGAACAACAGCTAACCTCACAATAAGCCAGCCTCCAGAAACTTGCTGCTGTGCTTAGACCCCAAAAGCCTAAGGCAGGTATGTCAGCTGGGACATAGCACCTAGCATCTACAGCTTAAAGAAGGAGAGTTTTAATTTGGTTCATAGAGGATTTCATGGTCAGCTGGCTCCAGGGCAGAGACATCACAGCAGAAGGGCCAGGCAGACCAGAGCTGCTTAGCGCATCATAGCCAAGAAGAGAAGGGAACAGCATCGGGGAGCAAAGCACAGGAGGCCAGATGCTGATCCCAAGGTCAGCACTCATACTCAGAGACTGTGCCACCAAGGGCCTAGGGTGTTCCCACCCCAGCCCACTTGACACAGTCAAGCGTATCCCCCCCACTGGGCAAGGCTGCACTGTGTGCATCTGTGCCACCTCTGCCTGGCAGTGTGATCGCTGTAGCCCTCCATCTGCCATGGCCACAGCAGCCTTCCTTCCAGGAGGCCTGGACCAGCCCCTGGGAACAGCCAAGTCAGAAGTGGAATCTGTTTCTTCCAAAGGCAAGCTCCAGACCTCCCAGACACTGGTACTCCATTTGGGCCCGGAAAGGCTTCCCTCTCTCCAGGAACGCCCATCCCCTCCCCTTTCTGGCCCTTCCTGGTCTCTATCACCTTTGTTCCATTTTAGCAGGAAAAGTAAAGTAAAATGACACCCCAACAAATGAAGGTAAACAGAGTGGATGGAAAAAGGAAATGGGGTTCACAGTGAGCATACAAGCTGACATTTGGGTGAAATCTGCATTGTCACGTCTCACGTGCATGCAGAAGACCTGGTTTCTGACCCTGTAGATCCAAGGCAGGGCCTGAGAATCTGCATTCCAGAGAAGACCAGGCAATGCTGAGGCTACTGGTCCACAGGACATATTCTGAGCATCAAGAACATCTACGCGATGGCTGGTACACAGTGGGTACTATCAAATGTTTGCTAAGTTGAAGGAAATTGCAGGAGGATCTGGACTTGATAACAAAGCTCATTAATAACCAGCAAGTGACATGGAAAAGCAGTCAGTTAAGCCAATAGTTCCCCATGCTCACTGCACTTTAAAGTCATCTAGGGAGACTGCTAAAATTCCAGTAACAGAAGTCCATCTTCAGAGACTGTAATTCCATTTCCAAGATTGAGGCAGAGCCCAGACATTTGTGTTTTGGTAGAAGCTTCTCCAGAGATCCTAATGCACTGCCCGGCTGGAGAGTCCTGGACTGCAAAACCTAGCACCATTGCTACTGTGTTCTGGGCATTGGGCCCTAAACAAGACCAGATCCTGCTCTCTGGAACGTGAAAGCCAACATGGGAAATAAACCCCAAGGTGACTATGACCCTCATGTGACCACATACCCTACTGCACATATCTATAACATTTCTACAACATTTCTATACTTTTTCAGGAGGACAGGTGAACAGCTGATCCAACCCAGTTAAATGGAAGGGGAAAAAGGGCAGCTTGTGAAGGATGAGGGATAGTGATATGTGGACTTTAAGGACGAGCAGGAGTTTTCTAGGAAGACAGGAAAAGCCGCTATCCCAAACATTTCTTCCCCCATCACAGTGGCCCCTCCCTAACCACAGTTTTGATTTTTGCAGTTTCTCTTACCTATAGTGAAATGTGCTTCCAAAACATTGTCAAAAATTCTAGAAATAAACAGTGTTTAAGTTTTAAATCACAATGTCCTGTGCTGTTCCATTCCATCGCCCTTGGGATATGAATCATCCTCTGCCCAGTGCATCACAGCATGGATGCTGCCCGTCCCTTGGGCATCACTCCATGGCTATTGAGCTTATCAGGTCCATTGCTGCAGTAGAGCAGAAGTCACCACATGCAGCTGCCCAACAGTATGTCACAATGCCTGTCACCCACCTCACTTCACCCGTCACATAAGCGCCCTCAACTTCCCATCATCACCAGAAAGGAGGTGATAGCACAATAACATATTTTAAGAGAGAAAGAGAGCACCCTTGTATAACTTGTATTGTGGCATAATGCCATGCTTGCTCTGTTTTATTATTGGCCTCTTATTGTGTTTACTTTATACATTCAACTTCACTATGAGTATATATGTACAGGAAGAAAATAATAGATATGGGGGTTTGTGCTACGGATGGTTTCAGATGTCCACAGAGTAGGGCCTAGGGTGCCTTCACGATGATGGATAAGAGGGGGACCCTGGACTGACCCTGGAGATAAGATGTTTGGCCATTGATCCTGCATCCCAGACAGTCACCTCCTGCCAGCCCAGGCTGGTGACCAAGGTGTAGCTCACAGAATAAACTGCCTCCAATCTCTGGGGCACGTGTTCTGTGACTGGCTGGTGTCACTGGGAACACTGCCTAGAAGCTGCCGGCAGCTGTTATCAGTCAGAGCCCAGTTGGAAGATGGAGCCCACACCCTGTACTTGGTGGATGAAATTGGATGGAGACACTAGTGACATATTGGGAGTTGCTGAAAAGCCAAAGGGAACTGCCACACAACAAAGAGATTAGCAACAGCAGGAAGCCTAAAGACCAAGGGACAAAAAGAGGAGGCAGTGTCATGAAGTTCAGGATCAGAGCTGTCTGGCAGGAGCTGCAAACAGCAGGGGCCACCTAGCAGAAGCTACAACTACTGAGAGATACAGCTATTGCTAAAGATATAAAGAGGATGTCTGGAACTGGTCCTGGAGCTGGCCTCTCTCTTCCTCCTGCCCATCAGCTGCAACCAGTGCCTCCCATTGGCCAAACCCAACCAAAGGCCATTTGGCAAAGGAGCTTGGGAGATGTAGTTCCAGGGACCAGGACTTGAAGGTCAGGGAACACTCAATAGGCTAATCACAGACTCCAAGTTTCCACCAAAAGCCACCGAAGCACTGCCCTCATCCCTTCCTCTACCTATAGGACTCTGCCTTGGCCTGGAGCCCAGCTTACTACCCAAGGCATGGCAGATACTGTCCATGAGGGAGCTGAGAGGCCACTAGGCAGGTCTCCTTCAGTTACAAGAACCCCTTCCCTTTCTCCCCATGATGTTCCACACATGTGAATTTCTCTTCCTTTCTCTGCAGGAAGACATAAAGGTTGGGGATGCACTGCTCTAAGAAAAAGCTACAAAAGAGGAACTAAAGGGAGCCCAGTCCTTAGAAGAGGATCTTCTCCTCCTGGAACAGCGAGGAGCTCTCAGGGCACAGCCCCAGACCAGCCACCTTGCAGGCTACAAATACGTTACAAATAAAATAAAATAATATAAAATAAATAAAATATAATAGTGCTGCTATAAGTATTCATGTTTATGTTTGTTTGAATATGTATTTTTAATTTGGGGGTACATATCTGAGAGTTCAGTTCATTTTTTAAAGATTTAAGGGAGCATAAAACAGAGCCATAATAGAATATTGGACTAGAAGAAAAAGAAAAAAAAAAGGATTAAAGGGAAACAAGGGCGTGTGTACCAACAGAAGTGAGGATGAGCTAATTCCCACCATCAGACACCAAATATATTCATGGGTTTCCTGGCAGCTAGAGTAAAAAGGGAAACAGATTGAGTTACTCCAAGTCATGGGTAGAAATAAACATTTTTTCTGTCATTAAACCCAGAAAGGCATCTGTAACATGGATCCTTGTATAAAAAATTATGTGTGACAGTGTGGGAAATGTACTCTTTATATTTCTACAAGAGACAGAAGTGTTCTCCAAATGAGTGGTTTTATTTTTTTCCTTTTTAATCAACTCTATATGGATTGTGAACACATTTAAACTGTAATTCAATATAGTCAATTTTGTAGGATAGAGCTGAGAAAATATGGTCCAGATACATTGCTTTGTAAATATTCAGTTTAATACATGAATCAAACATGAAGAATCCCAATGAAACAGCCACTGAGGTAACTATTAAGTGTCTCCAGCCATTCACATTCTCGGCAGGACTCTGAATGCTTCAGCATGAGCCTGTTGAATATGAGATGTTTTATGTGCCAATGAAAGGGAGAGCCTTTAATGTAGACATAAAACCTGCAAGATGCAAAGTCATCCCAGCATTCTGGGAGGCTGAGGCAGGAGGACTACAAGTTCAAGCCCAGCCTGGGCAACTCAGCAACTTAACAAGACTGTTTCAGAATAAGAAATAAGAAGGTCTGGGTTGTAGCTGAGCATGAGGTCCCTGGGTTCAACCCCCAGCACTGAAAAGCAAAAGAAAGGGAAGGGAAGGGAAGGGAAGGGAAGGGAAGGGAAGGGAAGGGAAGGGAAGGGAAGGGAAGGAAAGG